>BQNB010113362.1:0-17442 GCA_026074375.1 Tanacetum coccineum
TTTCGTTGTTGTTGAGGAATGGTGGGTTCACTATGAACACTAGCATCATCGCTATCATTGTCAGATCCTGCCATTTTAACGGTATATAGAGGTGTTTGGTTGCGAGGTTTATAAGGATCTTAAATCTAGGAATATTCTTCTTATGAGAGACTCTCAACAAGCTCTGATACCACTTGTTGGATCCCACTCTAGATAGATCTTTACTGCCTGTTAAGGATGGTGATTAACCTATGTAATCACAAGCTAATCACAAGAGAGACTCTTGCTTAAGAAAGCTAATGTCTGTGCGGAATACAGACACAACTAATAAGAAGAACAGGACTAATAAAACTAAAAGATCCTTCTATGGATTTCTATTATTTAATAAGGAGAAATGTGTTTTTCTGGATGTGTACATTTCCCTAAGCCGTAGGTTCTCTTTATAGTGGAGAAACCCTAATCAGCATTTACTAAAAACGCGTGAGATTGATATGCATGAATATCTTCCTTATTTAGCTCATGCATATCCTCATCTCTAACTAACTAAAATCTTATCTTGGAATAACTATTTGACTTTACCAGGACTAAGTATTCTACTAGTAGGAACTAGATTTAGCCTACCAGGACTAACTATGATAATAACCTTACCAGCAGGAACTACATACCTGCCAGTAAGAACTACTACTCTACCAGTAGGAACTACATACCTACTAGTAGAAACTAAGTATTACAAATATTCCTAACAGTTTCCTTGTATGGTAAGAAGCATTGATCGTATGAAATGGCATGGGGCTTAATACCCTGTTGGACTTTGCAATCAATTATGTAAGGGTGATTTCAGTGTAGATCCATTCATTTTGTTAGAGGCGGTTGCCACACAAGATTTATGGATTTGGCATGCGTTCTTTGGTATTGCAGGGCCGAACAATGACATAAACGTTATACCTCAATCACCTCTTTTAAACGATCTCAAAGAAGGGAAAGCACCCGAGGTTGCATTCGTGTCTAACGACGTGCACTATAAATGGGGATACTGGTAATACAAATAATGTCTAAAAATGTTATTGTTAGATATGAGTAAAAGACTCGGTCACCCCGTATATTTATTGTTTATAATAGTTCGTAGTTTAATAGTTAATAGTATGTTTTTCGGTATTAAGTCGGGTACTAATACCCGGTATATTGTAAGAACTATATATAGCCTCTTCCAACTTTGGAAGAGGCAAGCTAGTCATTATTTCATTTCATAGAAAAACACTTTCTCTCTCTAAGATATTCTCTCTCAAGTGTTTCTCTCCCTAGAAACTAGCCAAATCCAAGAATCGACCCCGTGTTATGATATAGGATGTTAAACCACTAGATAATTCACTTAACTATGCTTGCCAATACACTAAGTTATCTCAGGAATTGTTAGAATGTGTGATTGGCACTTGCCCAATGCGGATTCATTGTCACGTATGACCGAATTTTAGTGTTTAGCTATCTCGATGCCTCATGCAGATTGGTGGCCAATATTACAAGAGGAGGTGAAGCATGATTCTTTATATGAGAAATGATCTCAATCATATGCTTATTTACTACAACGAGATAGAGCATGGTTCAAAAATGATAAGGTCTACTTAAGTCCAACTTCAACTATAGTCTCCACTAGATAATTGAAGATTTCCATTCATCACCTATGGTGGACATTTTGGGTTCCATAAAACACTATCTCGCATTAAATCTAGCTTTGTGTGGCCTAACATGCGTCAAACGATGAAGTTCTTGCAACAATGTGATGTATGTCAATGATTTAAAGTTGATTTTATAAAGCCTACTGGATTGCTTCAACCATTGTCGATCCCTGCTAAAATGTGGCCTGACGTCTCAATGGACTTCATTGATGGGTTACCATTATTGAGCGGATATAATTTCATCATGGTAGTTGTCGACCGCCTAACAAAGTATGCACATTTTATGGCACTTAAACATCCTTTTAGTAGTTGCCAAATCATTTATAGTCAATGTGGTCTGTCTCCATGGGATCCCAACCTCGATTGTGAGTGATCGTGATAAAGTTTTTATCAGCTCCTTTTGGCAAGCATTGTTCAAGTTGCAAAGAACAAAACTTTGTATGAGTTCCAGTTACCATCCTCAGACACACGGATAAATCAAGGTGGTAAATCGAACACTGGAGCATTTGAGGGGTTTTGACGGCGACCAACACGAAAGTGGTAAGAGTGGGATTCCACTGGGCTGAGTTTAGCTGATAACCACCGTCGGTCCTTGTCTACAAAAATGACATCGTTTGAGACTGTTAATAACACCCCCACCAAACCTACTAACTTATGTTCCAGGTACCTGTCATGTTCAAGCAGTTGATGATTATTTACAGGATCGAGATTCTATTATGCGTGAGTTGCATCATAATCTGTCAACTTCCCGTAATCGAATGAAGTGTCAAGATGATCAAAATCGAAGAGAAGTCACATTTGTGGTAGGTGATTATGTTTATCTTAAGCTCCAACCATATCGGCAAGGTTCTGTAGCATTTTGAACCTTAATGAAGCTTGCTCCATGTTATTTTGGACCATATGAGGTGTTAGAAAAGGTCGATCCAATGGCATACAAGTTAGCCCTACCAAATGGTTCTCAAATTCATGATGTGTTCCATGTTAGTCTATCGCGTAAGCACATCGGGTCACTTGTCAATCCCATTTCAGTTACACTCCCCCGTGTGACTGATGAAGATGTGATTCTTCCTCAACGAGTTATTCATAAGGGAAAATATCGCCCAAAGTAGGAAGTTTTGATTAAATGGAAAAGTGCTCGAGTTGAAGATACTACTTGGGAAAACGAGTGGCGATTTCATAAGTCATACCCAGACTTCATCCTTGCAGACAAGGATTCTTAGGGGGAAGGATTGATATGTACAAAAGTCAAGAAGTAGCAGTTTAAAGAAGTTGAGATACATGTGTTGGAATATGTCCATTATATAAAAGTATATGTCCGGAAATTATACGAGCCTAAGGGGGTACGTCACGTTATAGTAAACAATGTTTAAAATTCGTGTGTTAAGCAAACGATCGTAAAATGATAACAAGTATTTGTTATATTAGTCGTTATAGAGTTAAGGACTACATATTATAAAACGAAAATTAAAAGAGGTGATTTTTGATTTCCTTTTTCCTAGTGGCTAGAAAAATACAATCCTAATGGGATTAGGAAAAAGTACAAGGGACTATATATAATGTTATGGGAGCCTTCGTTTTACACGACTTGAAAAAACCAAAACCATTATATATCGTTCTTTGTTTTCCTTTGCTCGGAGATCATTAAAACCCTAAAAGGGTTTTTGTTTCTTTGTCCCTTCTTTGTTCGTTTGCTGAATAAAAACCCACAAGGGTCTTTATTAGTTTGTAAGTTCGACTTTAAGCAACAAAGATTATTCGGTTTGCTTGAATTGTCAAGATTTGGAGATCGTTTCTAATACACTAATAGTATAGCAATTCATTGTTTGACTAAGGAATCGTATTGTGTGTGGAAGCTTAGTGGGATCATACTTTGATTCTTGGTGGTTACGCATGGTATTATACACAGCGTATATAGATGGACGGTGTTTCGGTTATCTTATTAAACGGTGTATCTGTTGCGTGCTAAAAAGGTAACTTCTTATATTCTTGTTAATTATAGTATTCTACATGTTATTCATTCCGCTGCTGTACTCGTGTTTATAAATTGGTTATTAGATTTAAAACCCCAACAGTGGATCACGAGCCATGTGTAGAATTTTAATTACAAGAAATAACATGGACAAATTTAGGGTTCGTTGATTAATTTTTAATGCGATAGGCGGTTTTGTTAAAAAGATTTGATCTTGACGGTTAATAAAATTAATTAGACAAGATTTAGGTTGTATGCAATTTTATATATAAAACTTGATGTATTAATTGTTAACTGTTTTATGTTTGTTAATTGTTAATAAAGATCCATGATAAAATAATGCAAATTTACCATGGATTGATATTAGATATTTAAATCTTGTTAATTTGTTAAACGGATTTGGTTTAAAATATGATCAAGATACGCATAATTTTAAATATTTTCTTAATTGATAAGATCCATGATTCAAGAATTTGGGAAGACCCTTATTATTGAGTTAATAGGGCCTAAAAATAGTTAAAAGATTTATGTGCTATGTGGTATTTATTTATATAAGGCTTACGCAATCGATTATATCGATGGATGTGGCCGGAGTTTATAGGACGAAGAAGCCTTATGTGAATAAATACATTATTTAATTATTGGATAATTAGGATCATATGTAATGGTTTGCATGCCTTAATTGTTAAGTGAGTTTAAATAAATGTTATTTAGTTTAGTTGATGTTTATATGTTTTATTTTAAGTTCTTGACTTGTGAGAAAATAAAAGGGTTTTTCAGAAAACAAATATAAACATGACTAATAATTATCGAAATAAGATTTATTATGGACTATATAATGCAAACAGTCAAAAGTGGATTCGGGGGGGGCGCCGCCCCCTACATCCGATATAAAATCTTTCATGATTAGACTAGCAATTTATAGTTCATAATGTGTTTCCAAAATTAAAGGTTTTTATGAATAAAACTAGACGCTATGGACTCATGGGAAGTACGGCTCATCCACTAGAACAAACTAAAAGAGAAGTTTAAGGCGGAGTGGTCAACATTCCTAAAGAATTCAGGTTTTTAATACGCTTCGCTCTGACGTGATTCTACGCTTCTTTGTGCGTTCGATTGAAGTTACCGTGAACCATGACATGTCACTACCGTGTTATTTTAAAAAAAAAGACATAACTCTTTAGATTTGGAAACACGTTGAATCGTCAATTTTAAGGTCTCACTATTTATGTATAAGATACGATGATAATAGGTGATACCGTAATAATAACTAAATTGGGTAATAGTTTTTATTAAAATCAATGATACAAAGATGTATGCATGCTTCTTCATACATATTTAACACATCAAATAAAATACCCTTTTTCCAACTAAGTTATTGCCATCCAATTTGTAAAAACACTGGTTGATTGCTCTTTACTATGCGTGAGACGTGTGTAGATTTGCAATCACAAAGTAATTATTAACTTTTCCGTGAGACGGTGAGTGTTACATAATTACTGTTTTGAAATTGGACGACTTAGCATTGTTGTGGTTAGACCTGTTAACACGCAGCACAGATGGGATGAAACATGCTTACTAGACATTATTGTAATAAAGTAAGTCCCATGTGGTTTAGGAATTGCAAAAGTTGTGAATTATCAATCGTTGATTACCTTTTGAATACACCATCACTAGCAGATCAACTGATGTGGTGAGGGTATGTCAAGTTGGGTCCTAACCTTAGGAAATTAATTGTTTAATTAAATAAACATGGGTAATTAATTTTCTTCAAGGAGTATTATCGAAAATACTAAATTCTTGAACTTTTTATGTTTTTGTAGATGGCACTACCTGTTCAAAACATAAACCATTCGGCTTTCAGGTCGATGTTTGAAAAAGAAAAACTTTCTGGTAATAATTTCAATGAATGGTTTGCTCGACTTAAGTTAGTCTTGAGTGTCGAGAAGGAAAATGCATGTCATTGAAAAACAGCTTTACCTCCTGCTCCTGAGGCTGGTGCTTGTAACCTAACATTGTGCTCAGTGGAAGCTCTATTATGATGCTTCATACTGAAATCAGCTTGTCGTATGCTTGGAGTATGACCACTGAACTACATGACAGTATTGAATTCGCACTATCCGTCTGACATGGTTCAGGAGCTTATATCTATGTTTGAGAAACAGTGGAGTGGAGAAGTTAGACTTATCCAATATCTTTCCATGCTTGCAAACAGAGGAGGGTAAATCAGTTGTTGGACTATTTCCTTAAGATGAAAGGATATGTGGAGCAACTGGAACACATTTGGTTATATGCTTCCAAAGGATATCTCAGTAGGCTTAATCATAATGGCCTTTACTAAAGATTTTGTGGGATTTGTCAAGAATTACAATAGGCATAACATGGGATGACAATTGCGTGAAATTCTTGCTATGCGTATTGAGTCTGAGAGGTTTACTAAAATGCTGATAAAACTACAAGTAATGATGATTAGATATGGTATAATCCAGAAGGGCCAATAAGAAATCTCTTATAGCAAAGGCAATAATAAGGTTAAATGGCACAGGGAAAGGATAAGAAGGTTATATCCCTAAAGCCTAACAACCCTAAGGGCCTAATGTAAGGGCGCCAGTAAGGATTGATGCATGCCACCTCTGTACGGAGGTTAGGACATTGGAAAAGGAACTGTTCTGTGTATCTACTGAGTTGCAGAAGAAAAAAAACGGAAGCAAGTTGGCTCTGAAGTTCTTCGGTATCATCACACTAGAATTATTTTTCTTTCACTAATATAACTCCTGGTGTAACACACCCCCAATTGGGTCGCAGCGGGATAAGGGTCCGGGCGTGTTACTTCAAAGATCATACAAAAAGATATATAAGAAGACACAAAAAGTCGTTTTAAAATGAATACATTGGAATTAATTGAAAGATTTAATACAAAGCATTTAGCTTTACTTGTTTCATTGGTCGGATATACAACAGTGACTTATACATTTCCCCAAATATTGATGCACCTGCCCTAAATCTTTAAGCGTGCAATCCAAAATATACCCAATGCATTTTGGCAGTCCCATGCCTATTGATTCCTGAAAACATTGCTTATAAAAACGTAACAAAAATGTGGAATTCATAGGTTTGATAAATCATAATATGCAGGACCGCAAGACTTTTTAGTGATAATGCAACACATGCAGATCTCACAAAACTAGATTACATTTACACTAAGCTCATGCCACTGAAGCTCGACAATCTTTCTTGCAATTAAACTATATATTGCAATTTACGCCCATCCGGATGTCTACCCTAAACATCCAAAATTCGACATGCTATAACGTTCGTTCCTGGTGATAGCTAGTCACCCGAACGGGGAGGTCGTTTCCCGAATAGATCTATTAAATAACATTCGCGCTCACATAATGTAATTCCCAACTACATCTATGCAATTGACAGTGCATGACATGGGACTTAATTGGGTTATTGCAACTTAGGCAAACATATAATCAATTCTTGCGTCCAATTTATAAAACAAAGCATGTTTCCACCCCATAGTTATAAATCATTGAAATCGTAAAAATGTGGGGCTATGAACTCACCTTGAGTTCAGATAATCCGAATATTGCAGATAAAGCGTCACGTAAAAGATCGAATGCAACCTAAATTATCATAGGTCGTATAAGTACCGAGTACTTGAATATAATCTAATAGTTGTTACATCGTACTATCGTTCGGGCTATCATAATTAAAGAGGTCATGACATGACGTTCGAGGAGTTAGGACACTTTAAATCGTAAATCCAACAACTCGTCGAAACGCCATCCGAAGAGGCCTCATTATGAAACTCCCTAGTAATATAGTACTTTGATAACCACATAATATTCTATATAGCTCAATCACCAACTAATGGTTTTGGTAAAATTGTGTTTAATAAGTTAAAACGTTTATAATTACCGTTTTAGTAAAACTGGTGTAACTTTCGCGTTTTAAGCCCGATTCTCGCGTTTCTTATGCCCATCTTTTCGTATTAGGACGAGTTATCATAATTTGACATTTTCGATATTTTGACCCTCTGGTGAACAGTAACTTTTACTGTTCACACCAGATATGACTTTTATTTAAATCGTTTTTGTTGTCGTAAAACCCGTAAACGTCGTATTTTATTCGTTATAGCTCCGTTTTTAACGATTCTTTCGAGGACGTTCTCGTTTTTGAAAGTTCTATAATTTTATGAAGTTTACAAAAATATAACTTTCTGTCATGAATAGTAACTTTTATAAAAATAGTTTTATAAAAGTATTAATTGTCGTAAACTCGCGAAATTCATAACTCGTTCGTTATTAATTGAAAAATTACGATTCTTATCATTTTGGAATCCTAAAAATGTGTATTATTTATTAAAAATATCATCACTTGCTGTTTATAATTTTTATAAAAATGTTTTTATAAAAATTTACTTACGACTTCGTTTATTAACGTATAACTCGTTTTTAACGTAACTTTTTCGTTATTAATCTGTTTAACAAGTTTCTTACCTTTTCGGAATCGTCGTGAAATGTATTATCTTATAAAAATATAAAATAAGTATATTTTTATAGCACTTTGGGACAGAATGTTTGCATGACATTCTTAAGTTCATTTTTGGCTTTGTTTTTATATTTTACCACTTTATACTTTTTACTACAAGTCTTATACTTTATATATATCATATATCATATGTATATTATGTCCATAATCCCATCAAAGTCATTTTGTCCAAGATCATCAAGATCACAAGTTATTATCTTTACATGAAATCATAAACTTTCTTACTTAACTTTTAATCACAAGTTTAATATGAAACTTTTTACTTAATAACCAGATTTGTACAGACTTATATGTCCTTTATTTCATTATTTTACCATCATCATAATTGTGTGAACGTGTACAAAATTCATAATCACAAGAAAAAATTATATTTTTCATGTTCAAAAAGTATTCTAATGTTGATTTCTCAATATATAGCACAACATATATATAAAAACTCATAACATGAAAGCATAAAGGTTTAAAATAGACCTTATGATGTATGATGATGATGAGAAACAAATGCTAAACCCGTGTTTAGTAGAATCATAAGCTTGCACTAAGAAAACCCTAATTTTCTTAAGAAACCCCTAATCTTGTTTTTTTTGATTAAAACTTGCTATGGTGATCAATGGTTGGACTAAAACCGTAGAATGACTTATAAATAGGTGTGTATATGTGTGTATGGTTGTTAAAAAATTTCTATGGATTGTAGAAGAGTGCTGCTTATTGCCGAAGCATATAGAGATATGGAGAGAAAAGATTGTGGAAAATTTTCTAAGTGATTATTGTATGTAAGTGTTACATTCTCTTAAGTATAGACGGTATGTATGGTGCAGGCATGCGTATAGGAGTCAAAGCATGGGTCCAAGGATGGTATTTGGTCTTAGGTATGGACCTAGTAGGGTCTTGGTCAAAGGTATGTAAGTATGGTGTGCCATTAATGAAGTAATGGTGTGAAATTTGACCAAGTTGCAAGTATAATGCCTTTTTCATGTTATATATTTGTATATGATGTATGATTTTCGGAAAACAAAGAGATATACTGATTATATATGTAATTTTTATGTATTGGGTTTAAAAGTGGGTATTTTGAATGTAGAAAAGTTTTTGTGGTCTACGGGAGTGCCTAACGCAATTTATCGCGAAAAGTATACACTTTACGTATCGAGAAAAAATAGAATGAACAAAAGTTACTAATTATCTCAAAATAATTATATAACCCCTTGCTTAATGTAAACATTTAATTGTTTGATGCCGTTTTACAGTGACGCTAATTTTTAGCTCTACGCGATTTAACTTTATTCATGAACATTACAAGAAAACGCGTACAACACTAAAAATAAATTCATATTTACGAACGTCGTCAAGACTTGAAACCCAGGGTGTTATAGATTCCCCCGTTAACGAGCTGTCCTCAAGGCTCACAATGCAGCACTTGACGACGGTTTGTGAGCTTGTGAAGCAGGTGGGGATATTTCTTCTTGAATTGGTCTTCATGATCCACGTGAACTCAGGACCTTCTTGAGATTCCATCGACTTTGTCTTAGGGATCCGACTTCGCTTCAACCGTTTAACTTCTCGGTCTACTATTTCTACCGGTTCTTCCACAAAATGGAGTTTGTCGTCCAAATGAAGTCCATCCAACGGAACGGCTAATGGTTCGTCGGCATGACACTTTTTCAGATTAGATACATGAAACGTATTATGAACTCTGCTCAACTCTTCTGGAAGTTCAAGCTTGTAAGCAACCTCTCCGACCTTTTCTAACACCTTGAAAGGTCCAACATACCTAGGGTTCAACTTCCCCCGTTTGCCAAAACGTACGACCCCTTTCCAAGGCGAGACCTTAAGCATGACTTTGTCTCCAACTTGGAATTCCATTGGCTTACGTTTCAAGTCAGCGTAACTCTTCTGCCGATCACGAGCAGCTTGCATCCTTTGTTTGATCTGGATGATTTTCTCAGTGATCCCTTGAATTAATTCTGGACCGAGTATTTGGGCTTCTCCAACTTCAGTCCAACAAACAGGTGAACGACACTTTCGACCATAAAGTGCTTCAAATGGTGCGGCCTTGATGCTAGCGTGATAGCTATTGTTATATGAGAACTCGACCAATGGCAAATGGTTAACCCAACCCTTTCCAAAGTCGATTGCACAAGCACGCAACATATCCTCGAGAGTTTGAATGGTCCTCTCGCTTTGCCCGTCTGTTTGTGGATGGTACGCAGTACTCATATCCAAATTTGTACCCAAAGCGTTCTGAAGTGACCTCCAGAAATTTGAGGCGAATCTCGGGTCACGATCACAAATGATTGAGACAGGTATCCCATGTCTCGTGACCACCTCCTTTAGGTACAATCTTGCAAGTTTATCTAAAGGATTAGTCTCTCTCATTGGTGTGAAGATTGCAGACTTAGTGAGTCGGTCAACGATCACCCAAATTGTATCATAGCCTTGAGACGTCTTAGGAAGCTTCGTGACAAAATCCATGGTGATGTTATCCCACTTCCATTCGGGTATCTTGGGTTGTACCAACAATCCTGATGGCCTTTGATGTTCGGCCTTGACCTTAGCACAGGTCAAACACTTGTTAACATAAGTGGCTATGTCGGCTTTCATGTTGGGCCACCAATATAACTTCTTCATGTCTTGGTACATTTTGTCGGAACCCGGATGAATAGAGTATTTTGATTTATGGGATTCGTGCATGATCACAGTCCGCAAATCGCCATAACAAGGTAACCAGCTCTGGCCATTGAGGCATAGGGTTCCATTCGCACGTGGTTCCAACTTTTGTTCTCTAATTGCTTCTGGGAATGTAGCGTTCTTAATCAACATTCCCCCAATGTCTTCACTCTTAATGTTCTCTGGTTTTCGCGCTTCAGTCTGAGCATTCAAGATCTGTTTGGGAAGATCCAAGCTAATAGTCATGACTGAGGCTCGAACTCTTAACGGTGGTTCTCGTTCTTTCCTGCTCAAAGCATTAGCAACAACATTTGCTTTCCCCGGGTGATAACGAATATCTCAATCGTAATCACTTAGCACTTTAAAACAATCGGCGTTGCCCATGTTCTACTCTTTTTGATCTAAATGTATTGCAAAACTCTTGTGATCGGTAAACTCGTACACTTAGTCCATATACAAACCTTCCCAGATCTTGAGAGCGAACACCACTGCACCAAGTTCTAAATCATGAGTCGTATAGTTCTTCTCATGAATTTCTAACTGGCGTGATGCATAAGAAATCACCTTTTCTCTTAGTATCAACACAGCGCCCAAACCCTTTTTTTTGAAGTGTCGCAGTATGCGATGAAATCTTCGCTTCCTTCAGGTAATGTAAGGATTGGTACACTGCATAACTTCTGCTTCAACAGTTGAAAAGCTGCTTCTTGTTTATCGCCCCAAACAAACTTGACTTTCTTCTGAGTAAGCTTAGTCATTGGTTTGGCGATCTTTGAAAACCCTTCAATGAATCTTCGATAATACCCAGCAAGACCTAAAAATTGATGAATCTCCGTTGGTGACTTAGGAGATGTCCAATCTTTAATAGATTCAATCTTGGCTGGATCCACATGAATTCCTTCACTATCGATCCTATGACCGAGGAACAGTACTTTGGAAATCCAAAATTCACATTTGGAAAACTTAGCATACAACTCTTCCTTCTTAAGAAATTCTAAGATTTGCTTAAGGTGTTCTTCGTGTTCTTGCTTGTTCTTCGAGTATATCAGAATATCGTCAATAAAGACAATCACGAATTTATCAGATATGGTTTACACACCCGATTCATAAGGTCCATGAATACGGAGGATAGTGCGTTTGTCAACACCAAAACGGCATAATTGAAAAAATGAGTAAGGCCATATGAGTTCTGAAGGCAGTCCTTAGAATGTCTTCTTCTCGAACCCTCAATTGGTGATAACCTGACCTTAGGTCGATCTTCGAGTAGACACTCGACCCTTGAAGCTGATCAAATAAATCATCAATTCTGGGGAGTGGATAACGGTTCTTCAACGTCAGTTTGTTTAATTCCTGATAATCAATGCACATCCGAAATGATCCATCCTTCTTCTTGACAAACAAGACCAGAGCTCCCCAAGGTGAGGAACTGGGTCTTATAAAGCCTTTGTCGGATAGCTCTTTCAGTTCTAGATTTCTCTGATACTCTTTCATTTCGGAGGGCGCCAATCGATAAGGTGCCCGTGCTACTGGTGCAGCAACAGGTACCAAATCAATTTGAAACTATGCAAGTCCTCAGGAAGTACTTCAGGAAAGTCTCGAACTATTGGTACGCCCTCAAGTCGCTTCTTCTCTGACTTGTCTTCAACTTCCTTTTGCAGTTGTGAAATGTAGCCACCCCCCCTAAGGAAACTGGATAGGCATAAAGTCACATCTTCTTGTCTATATACGATACCTTCTGCTTTGATTACTTTGTTTCATTGCTTTAGGTACTTTCTTAGCAATGCTATTGAAGCTCTAGCTATAATTAGTGAGATCGTGTCTGTCGCATAGTCTTCCGGTAAGTATGTGACTATGCTCTGTCTGCTCCATAGAGTATTAGTATTAAGTACGCTTCGATTTATCTCACTCATGAGGGTATCATGTGGCGTACATACGTGGCATCTAGTCTCAGGCAATCAACTATCATAGATGAAGACACCAAGCTATTAGAGCTTTAACTCTTATCCGGTACAGCCGAATCACATAATCAACATGCATTGTATGGCAATCGTAAATTCAGACCAAGTTCTAATCGTGCCACGGGTGTGTGCTAAGGAATATGATTTGCGTAGATGCAAGATTACAAAGTGATGACTAGTACAAGTTCTCTAATGAGCGAGGCAAAATTTCGATAAGCGTGAGTAATCCGATGCGTGTATATGAGTGAGTCATTCCGCAAGTTGATTCAAAGCCTCGAAGATAACGTAGTAGATGTCAGCTAAATGGCTTTCTGAACGTAGTCGTTTAGTAGTGACAAGATTGGTGGGTGAGGCTGAATATGATGATATTGCATAGAACGGCTCGACTTTATTGATTAGCTTGCAATGGAGATTCAGTAGTGGAAGAGCTGTATCTGTTGATATTGATAGGTATTACTTATTCGTATGAAGTTGTCAAAATTGTATAACGCAGTTGGATTTGCCTTACTAAGATCATTTTTTCTTCATTGTTCTTAGATGAAGATCACGCTACCGTGAATGCATCTGAATATATAGTAGATAGAATAATTATATGTTTATTACTTAGTACTGAAGTAGTAGTTTTATTAGAGTGATACTTACTCAGTCACGCTATGGTACTCATATTCTACGTGAAATATACATAGTTGATCATGGCTGTATATTGTAGGACTAACGAATTGCATTGCTCATTTTTGTGTCATGATATAGCTGTGTTATAATTCTGTTGATTTGTTCGTGTGTAGTTGTTCGTGAGTAGTTAGTGTGTGTAAGGAGTGTAAGTTAAGTGGAAGTGTCCTAGCTTAATGCTTTGTACGAATTTCTCTAGTAATGCGATAATTGATATTAGAGTAATTCCGAGTTAATGCATTTCGTTATCTGAGACTGGAATATGTCTAGGTGTGATACGTCGAGAATTGTAAGAGAACTTCTGGCCAAAAGAGAGATAAGGAAGAATCATAGATCAGTGGTTCAACTGTGGGATATTCGCATGGGAAGCGATTTAGATTTTTCAACTTATTCTGGCTTGCGTCCTCCAGCGTAGGCTTGAAGTTGATTGACATGGGTCTTCCTAATGTGTTAAATGTGAAGTTAAATGCTAGACGACATAAAAGAGGATTTCGCACGGGTAATGCGAATGCTAAACGAAACTTCCCTTTGGGAGATGTGTTGATTACGTAGAGTATATAGCTTGGCCGTTGAGAATAGCACTATCCCATATGCTAGTACGGAGTAACATCTTATGGTTGTCCTTGAAAATGATTGCAAGTTATATGATTTTCCGGTGGCATAAATTGTGTTAATACAGTCAGGAGAAGGAAGGGCACAAAAATAAATATTTTTAGGTGTTATGTTAGTGAAGAGATAGAACTCTAGATCTCTCTATAGAAAGCTGCTGAGACATATAGCCGTGGTATTATGCGCAGTGTGTGATGGGGACAGGGGACGGCCATTATCTGTAGGTAGCGAGTCAGAATCGGGTCGGCCGAGAGCTATGGTGTCCTGGCGCTCACTACGTGGCGGACTACCTGTCTACGTCTTTATAGTTAACAGTCAAGTCATCAATCGATTGGTCTGTACTGTCCGTAGCTAGTCGCTAGATGATTTTGCTCAAATTATCATTAATATTGTCTAACGCTCGATCCGTCTGGCAGGAGTCGATTACTAGAGTCTATGCGTTCTGAGCAGGTCATTCTCCTCCTTGGAGGAGACCTATAATTGCGGATGAGACGTTATTTCCCTTTGTGCTCATTATATTCTTTCTTTTCATCTTTATAGTTTACGTCGCGTCAACAATGTATAGCCGTGGGGTGATGTAGGAGAGACGATGTGATGTATGGTTGATTTGGTCCATCTTTAATAGTCTGCAGTATAGAGGCTGTATCGTTGCATTCGAAAGCATCCCATCTATGCTCCTTTTCAGGAAGCTTAAGACGGAATCTCTACTGGTACGTGATATTGATGATAAGTTTCAACTTATATATATATATATATGTGTGTGTGTGTGTGTGTGTGTGTATGTGTGTGTGTGTGTGTGTGTGTGTGTTAAGATTTTGAAATATCAGTTGGAAATTTTTTGGCAGGGCAAACATGGAGGGATATGATTAATTTTTCATATTTGTCTCTCCTCCACACTTAAGTTGAACATTGCTCCTAATGTGATAAATGATAAACTAGAGAATAAGGAAAATTAAGGGAAAACGAAACTTCCTTGGGTATAGAGATATATAGCTGCGAGAGAGCTATCCTTGAGCATACTTCATAATTTTCCTGATTTGACTTATATTACCTGCATAAAAGTAAACACACAAAAGGACACAAAAAAAATATTTTTAGTTTTTTTAGAAAATAAATAAAGGATACAAGTGGAGTTGTATGGAGGAGGGACTCCTCCACACTTAAGTAAAGCACAGGTTGTCTCCCGAGAAGCGCTTGATTTGTAAGAGAGTCGTTAGCTAGAGTCTTGCTTCTGGAGTTCATTCTTTGGGAAATAAGGGAGTGACTTCTTCCCTTTGGTCATTATATTCTTCTTCTTCATTATATAGTTTACGTCGATGGCCGTTAACAATAAATGTTTTTCCATCTTTTTCATATAGTTCAACATATCCGGACGGATATTGATGTTTCACTACGTATGGTCCTAGCCAGCGAGATTTAAGTTTCGGTTGTTTGAATTTATACTTTGAGTAAAAAAGCAGAACGTTGTTTCTATGTTTGAATTCTTTTCGCATTCTTCGTTTTTTATCATGCCAGACTTTAGTTCTTGCCTTGTACAGCCGAGAGTTTTCATAGGCTTGGAGTCTAAGTTCGTCTAATTCGTGTAATTGAAACATTTGTTTTTCACTAGCAGCGATGAGATCAGGATTGCAATTCTTCATGGCCCGGTATGTACGATGTTCAATTTCAAATGGCAGGTGGCAGCTCTTTCCATATATGAGTTTGTACGGTGTTGTACCAGTTGGTGTTTTGTAAGCAGTGCGAAAATCCCATAGAGCGTCATTAAGTTTTCTTGACAAAATAGTAGGATTGTCTTTAACAGTCTTTTCAAGAATTCTTTTGAGCACTCTATTTGTGTTTTTAACTTGACCACTTGTTTGAGGGTGGTATGATGTAAAGAAACAGTGACTAACACCATATCTCTTCATAGTCTTTTCCATTATCTTGTTATAGAAGTGAGTACCTCGGTCGCTTATTAGAGCTTTGGGCATTCCGAAATGGCAGAATAATTTCTTTAAGAAAGTGATAACCACTCTGACATCATTGGTTGGTAAAGCTTGAGCTTCGGCCCATTTAGATACGTAATTGACAGCGACAAGAATGTATTCAAACTTATGTGATTTTGGGAATGGTCCCATAAAGTCGATACCCCATACATCAAAAATTTCACATACTTAAATGTTGGTTAAGGGAATCTCATCACGTTTTGATATATTTCCCTTCTTTTGGCATGCTTCGCAAAGGCGAACTAGAGTATGAGTTTCTTTTATGATTGTTGGCCAATAAAATCCTGAATTTAGGACCTTTTTAGCGGTTACGTTTGGTCCATAATGTCCACCGGTTGGTCCGTGGTGACATTGATCTAAAATGGTAAAAGTTTCTGGTCCATAGACACATCGTCTAATCATACTGTCGGAACATACTTTGAAAAGATAGGGTTCTTCCCAAAAGTAGGTCAGAGAAGAATTTGCTCTTTTGTTGGTACGTCATCCCTTTTGGTATAATATCACCCACCAAATAGTTTGCAAAGTCTGCGAACCATGGTTCATCTCTGGTGTTAATTTCCATAAGGGTTTCTCTAGGAAAGTTGCCGTCAACTTCATGTCATCACGTGTCTCGTTATTGTCAATCCGAGATAAGTGGTCGGCAGCAACATTTTATGTACCTTTTTTTATCTTTGATTTCTATATCAAATTCTTATAGGAGTAGAATCCATCGAATAAGATGGGGTTTTGCGTCTTGTTTTTTAAACAGATGTTTAAGAGCTGAGTGATCAGTGTGAACAATAGTTTTTGATAGTATACGATAAGATCTAAATTTGTCGAATGCAAAAACTACAGCCATAAGTTCTTTCTTAGTTATGGTGTATTTTTATTGAGTTGGGTTGAGAGTTTTACTTGCGAAATAGATTGGGTGAAAGTTTTATCATCTTTTTGACCTAAGACAGCTCCAACCGCAAAATCACTTGCATTACACATAAGTTCAAACAGAAGATTCCAGTTTGGGCTTACGATCACAGGAGCACATATGAGTTTCTCTTTAATAATTCAAATGCTTTTTGACATTCATCATCGAATTCGAATGGAGTATCTTTTTCAAGCAGCTTAGTTAGAGGTCAGGCAATTTTTGAGAAGTCTTTAATAAATCTTCGATAAAAATCGGCATGTCCTAGAAAGCTTCTATCACCTTTGATATTGGTAGGGGGTGGAAGTTTTGAGATTACGTTAATCTTTGCTTTGTCGACTTCAAGTCATGCGCCAGACACCTTGTGTCCAAGCACAATTCTTTCTTTGACCATAAAGTGAAAAATAATTATTTCTTATATTTATGCATTTTGCCGAAATTATTATAAGTTAATTACTTATATTATGCAATTAAATAT
>BQNB010113363.1:0-19141 GCA_026074375.1 Tanacetum coccineum
ATGTGTCTGAGGAACGGGGGCTTGATAAGCCTGAGACTGATTGACCTGGGGTCTATGAAGTTGATTCTGACTGAAATTGGACTGATTAAAATTTCCACCTCTATTTTGGTTGAAATTGCTCTCCCGGTTTTGGTTAAAGTTATTCCCCCGATTGAAATTGTTAGTATTATTAGCTTGAGAGTTCTGAACGGGTGGAAAACCTGGAGGTCTAATATGATTTGAAACCATTTGAGGTCGGAAATTAGAGCTTACTTGGTTGTAATTAGCTGCAGCGGCTTGTGACAACATACTCATAAATGTTGTCCCGATAAACCGATGCCAGAGTGGCGACAGTTCTGATGAGAATGGGCACACGCAAGTAACACAACATAGCTCAACTGCTTTGACAGGTGCAGGACTGGAGCTGGACAGAATCTTGGGTTCCTTCCTGTCTAAGAGCATGCCCGGACAATATCCTTAAGTTCATCAACATCAGATGAAACAGCTTGGGTGGAAGAGTTCGTACTTACCTTGGCAACAACTGCCTTAGCTCGTGTTTGACGAACTTTGGACTTGCTCTCGATGATTTTTAAAAATTCGGCGAGGCATTTTGTCCAAAAAGTTTCCACCTGCTGCGGAGGTTCAATGATCTTGATCATAATTTCAAAATGCATTATAAATGTATCAAGTGTGAGATGAATTCTGAGATAATCCATGATTGGACATGCCCTAAGTAGATCATTGAAACGATCCCAAGCCTCATAAAACGATTCATCGGAACCTTTTGAGCGCAGAATAATCTGGTGATCTCAATTGCGAGATCTTCGTTTTAAAGCGGGAGGGGAAAAACTGGTTGATGAATTGGATACAAGATTCGTCCCACGTTTGAATGGATCGAGGGGGTTCTTTTTCAGCCATATTCGGGCTGCTCCCTCGAATTGAGAATGTGAAAAAGCATAAGCTTAATCGTAGTAATTGGAACATTGGGGGACCCTCATTGTGGAGTGATCTTGTTGAAGTAACGGATATGACATGCGTCTTCTTTGTCATGACCCGAAGAACTGTTTTGTTCTGTGACAAGAATTGATTAACCTTCTTTTAGCTCGAAATTGTTTGCCACAATTTCAGCAGGAATAAGGAATGCGTCCAACGATACACACTCGGAGGTGGCTTGGAGCAATTGAGCCATAGTTTCGAGTGTCCTGCCATTGGCTCTACGGTAGGAAATTTTCCTGAAATGGGTATTCTATACGAAGAGGATTCGATAACAACTGTCGGTCCTTCGGTGGAGGATGTCGCTGTCTCACGAGACGAGATCGAGTGCGCATTGCACAAAAGAAAATAAAAAAGAAGAAGTGTACACAAATTTTTTTTTGGAGTTTTTGGGATTTAAAAATAATATTCACAATCTATTTTAAACGGGACAAGAGATAGACAACTTAAGCCATAGTAATCAATTTCTTACTTCACTGTAGCTCTCAGAACGAAAAACGCACAGGAGATACGGAGGAGTATAATAGCGCGAACTTAGTTTTCTTCCTTCGGGGTCGTAGTTCCAATGAACAACCCTCCTTTATACCCACTTTATAGTTTGTTAATCAAAATGAGTGACCGTATATCGTAAGTGATACAGAAGGCAAGTTTATAAATCTTTGGTTCGATTGGGAGAACTCATATTCACGCGGAACTTATTATATAAACCTCAGTGGAGAGTTAAATTTTGGTATTTTTATCCTAATCTTAATACATTTTTTAATTTTTATGACAATTCTATTTAAGTAAGATTTTTGATTTTTTTTTTTTTTTTTTTTTATATGATATGTACTAATAAAAAGAAAAGAAAAATATTTTTGTGTTTTTTTTTTTTTATATGATATATTAATAATAAGACAAGTTCAGATCAAAGTCGGATAGAAATCGTAGCAAATGCCTCCCCGGCAACGGCGCCAAAAATTGGTTCGTCTGATAGTATATATAAAATACTACTAGGCAAATCCAAACTCTTCACCCTTGACAAAGGGAAAAAGTCAAGACCTACTTAGAAATAAAATATATAAGAATCAAATCAATGATAAAAAGATTCCGGAAGAGATATTCCCGGGTCGTATGTCCCAACGAGGCTGCAATTGAAATTTATCCTGGTTTGATGAGAAATTGAATGATGGAAACACTGATATAATTTAAAACTAAAGTTAATTAAATACTTAATTTAATCTACGGGAAAACAAGCAAAGGAAATGGGGATCTTAAAAACTACGGGAAACAAAATTAGTTATAAGGAAATCCTAAAATTAAATTTATACTAAAATACGGGGAACAAAATCAGGTATCGGGAAACCTAAATACTAAAAATTAAGAAAATAAATGCTAAATTAAATTAAAAATCAAAATTAAATTCTAATTAACTTAATTTGAAAAATAAAGAAAACTAGAACTAAAACGGAGGTCGTTTGAATGCTAAACGAAAAGAAACGGTAAAACGCACCCGGTAAAACGGGCTAAACTGATAATTAAGAAAAAATTTAAGCCTATAATAAATTTTTCTATTTTTCCTAGACACTAAATGACAAAAAAAATTTTACAAAAAAAAGAAAATAATTTTTATAATTAATTTTTGGATTTTTTATGGAATTTTTAAAGATTAAAAAACTGAATTAAAATTAAGAATAAAGAAAAAGGACAAAAAATAAAAGTTATAAAAATTCTGAAAAAATACAATAAAAATCAATGAAAAAGTTAACAATTCTAAAAATTTAAAAATGAGCCGCAAATTTTTACTGATTATATAAAAAGTAATTAAACTAAATATCATATAAACCTAATTTATAATAATTAAATTAAATTAAAACTAACTGTGGTTAACTATAAGGACTAACAGTGAAAAGGACACAAGGACTAACAGGGTAACAGCTAACTAACCACAGGGACTAACAAAGGTAACTATAAAAGACAAAATTACACAAATGGTCCCTGAAGTTTTACCACGCCCGATTAACAAAAAGGTTCCCAAAGTGCTTATTAGCAAAAAGCTAAAGAAGCAAAGCTGTTAAGGGGACTTAGGAGAACAATTTTTACAAAAGGAGTATAAGCTGAAATGAACTAAATAAGCTAGAAAAGTAGCTTTTTGGACTGCAAAAGCTTAAATAAGCTTATGAGCTTATTTTTCTTTCCTTGGGGTTAAGCCAACAAATAAGCTAGAAAACTATGTTGACATTTTAATAGCTAAGGAGTCCTAAATTAAAGCTAAGGTATCTAATTAAGCCCCTAAATAAGCTAGTAATGAAATAAAGCTTATGTGAGACAGCTTAAGAAATAAAACAGAAAAAGGGACTTTAAGCTAAAAAACAAGCTAGAGCTAAAAGTATAGTTAAGCTAAGAAAGCTTGGGATTTTACAGAACTAGAATAAGCACGAATTATAAGCTAAAAATCCCTAATGCTTAATACAAATACGCTAGAATAATAAGTGTCTTGAAAATGGTGCTCAGCCCAGGGTAGGTGAACCAGTGAGCATAAGGGGCTTTTTGGGGCTTATTCAAAAAAGCTCTTATATCTTATTTACCTAAAGTTAAATCCACAAACAGATACAAGGGGTGGTAAAAAGCTATTTCCACAATTTGAGAAGTACCTTAGAAACAATATAAGCTGCTGAACAATGGGCTTAAAATTGGCTACTTTCAAAAAATGTACACACATTCATATTGACTCATACTTGGTCAAGTTTAAAAGACAGCACAAAGGGTGTTTTAAAATGACTAGAAACAACCAAATAAGCACAACCAAAGTGTGCTTAAGCTGCTTATGCAGCTTGAGCACTTAAGCTCACTTTTGCTTATTGGAAAATTGACAGAAACCAAAAAGGGGCATAAAAACTGATTTTCAAACTAACAATAGTGATTTAAATGGCTTAATGAAGCTTGCACACTCAGCCAAAGTTGGCTGAGTGAGCTTGACCCATGCAAAACCCAAAATGACCCATGTTGGGACTAAACCAAACACCCCCTTATTTATATAAAATCGAATTTTTTAACTGATTTTGGTGAAATAAGGCAGAGATAGTGGATTACAAGGACCTAATAAAACTTTAACACATATTTAATCATTTAAACATATTTAAACTACTCAAATGAATCATGAAATTTTGACAATAGCAATTTTCTCAAAAAACTCTTAACTTTTATTAAACTGCAAGTATTACAACAAAAACTTAGAAAATAACTGAATACAACAATTTAAAAGCAATCTTAATTAAATCTTACACTAAGGAAAGTAAAAACAAGATAAAAAAAATGGTGTGGTCTTCGGCTTGGTCTTGGCTCTTTTATAGCAGTCCAAAGGACTTGGGATGAGTTTGTTGTGAGTGCACAATGCTCCCAAAGCAATCCTAGCCCTTGGTTTCCTTTCTAGCATTCTCAGCCATGGATGGTAGGGGGTATTCGTGGTGATGTGTTGTGCCAGGAGAGAGTTTTAATAATGGGGCACGGCAAGGTGGTAATGTGTGAAGGTAGCTGGCGAGTACGTGGGAGGTGGTTTGGCAAGAAAAACAGTGGGGAAAGGTGGTATGGTTTTTGGCGGGTACGGGGGGTGGGTTGCAGGGTTTAAAAGAGGAGATTGGGGAAGAGGCAAGAATGCCCCCCCAACTCTTCTTCTCTTTTCACTTTCTTTTAGCCGCTTTTTCAGTTATAACATAGTTTGGAAAGTGACAATAATGGTCCCTCTGTTTTATGAAAAGAAACCAAAGAAGGTTAGGGGTAATTGCAAAACTGGTCCCTGCTGTTTTATAACTAAAAGGATTTTTGGAAAATTGCAATTTCAGCCCTTGTGTTTTATTTTTCTCTTTTTCTTATATAAAACACTTTTAAAAATGACAACTTTAGTCCCTAAAGTTTTATAAAAAAGGATTTTGGGCTTTTGTTGGGCTTGGGTTTGTATTGGGCTTGTATTGGGCCTACTGAGTGTGTCTGGGCCCAATAAGGGTTAGGCTTATGTTATTGGGCTTTTTCAAGCCCAATAAAGTTATGAAGTGGGTTTTGTTTGTACAATGGCTGAGATTGGCTGTAACTGGGCTAGGATTGGGCCTTCAAAGTCTTCACAGTCTTTGTCAATTGCACACAAATGGCTGCTTGTAATGATGATGGCCCATTTAGGACTTCACAGTCTTCAAAATATACAATGGGCTTTTATTTATTGGTTATTAGTTGTGGCGGAGAGAAGAAATTCTAAATTTTTACCCCGCCTACATATGGGGTTTTAAGATTGCATTCAATAGTATTCTTCATTTCCTGCTCTGGTTAGACTGCTGATTCTTAGTATGTGACTCTGACTTTTGCAATTTGGACTTTGGCCTTGATTTTTGCAACAGTCTTTGTCCATTTCCATGCTCAATTTGTCATTTTGGCTTGGATTTCTGTCTTTTAGTTGAATCCACTTCCTGCACAATACAAAAGCAAACAACAATAGTTGCAGATTTTTGTCTGTTTTTGGTCATTTAAGCTCGTTTTTAGAGGTAAAAGATAGAGTTTAATTAAGCACTTATCAATAAGCTTTCTTAAAAGATAACTAAGCTAAAATAAGTAATAAGGTATCCCTAATAAACACAAATGAACAAAAATAAACACAAACAATAAGCTATTTTAAGATAATAAGACAGAAATGCTAAAAAGACTTGAAAAACTTAGAATTGTATACTACACTACAAATAAGCTCAATTAAGCTCTATATTAAAGAAAATAAGTTAAAAGGGAACTAAGCTACCCTAATAAGCTAGTGCAAACACAAATAAGCCAAGAAATGCCAGCCAATAAGCCAGGATAAGCAATAAGCACTTAAGTCACAAACTACATACAAATGGGCCTAGGGACAGCTTTTGGAGCTTAAAAATAAGCCACTTAGAGGGACCCTTTGGGTATGAAACTTAAACTAGCTTATAGATTGGCTTATGGGCTTTCTAGAAATGCCAAGAAAACAAAGTTTGAAGAACAAACAAGCCACTAAAAGGGGTTATCAATTCTGTTGTCACAAAGGGTATGCATGTCTTTTGGCAATTTCAGCTTTAAAGAAGGCTAAATGCAGGCTTATAAATAAGTTAGCAAAAGAGCTCCAACTTAAAAGACAAATGAAAACAGATTTAGTCTGACTCTAAGGGAGCTTATGCTCAAAATCTTGGAAGCTAACAACAATTTTAAATGTCTGATAACTTAAGTTAAAAAAGGGCCATTTTAACAAAAAAAATGACTTAACTAATTTGTGACAGCTTTGACTAAAACACAAATATACTAAAGGACACATATTCTACTGCATTAAACTCAAAATGAAACAATACACAAGACCTTAAACAGATTTTAAAACCAAAATCAGAAACAAGCAATTTGAAACTATTTCAAGTACTCAGATTTATAACACTTATAGAAAATGACTTAAAATTTTCATTTAAGCTTTAAAAACTTTAAGACAGATTAATTTTACTAACAATAAGGCTTGTCAAAGTTGGTAATGTGACCCAAAGCATTTTAAACCAAGTTGACCCGTTTTGGGTCCTTATGCCAAACACCCCTTTAATTTTCTAAGTCAAACTTTAAAGCAATTAAGCAAAGATTTAAGCCAAGATAGTTAAAGACATATAAAAAGCCATGACAAATAAGTAATAAGCAGTAAGAAAAACAAGGGAATAAGCACAAAAATAAGCAAGAATGAAATAAGCAGTTACAAGCAAATAAAGCAGTTTTAAAGAGAAAACTTAAACTAAAGGCATAAAAGCATTAAACAAGCATAAATAAGCATAAAGAACATGAATAAGCACCAATAAGCTCAAAGTAAGCACTAATAAGTACTTGTACAGTAATAAGCAAAAAAAATTAGAAAATGTAACTTACTTGATCCCTTGCTCTAACAGGGATAAAAGGAAACTAAATAGCTCTAAAGACCTACCCAAGCTTAGATAAGCAAATCTAAGACCCAAAAGCTTCTTCCTTCCTTTATTTCTCTTATCATCCATTAAGCTCAATATACACTTTTCATTCAATGTCTAAACAGTAGCCTTTTTTATATTTCTTTTGTGAAAACTTTTGTAAAAACTTTAAATGAGTTAAAACAGTTTGTAAGAGCTTAAAAGAGCTTATAAAGAACAGTTCCAAACATATGATTTCAGAAAAAACATATTTAATGTCCTATAAAAACTTAAATTTCATTAATTCATAAAACTTTTACAAGACTTAAAGGAAGTTACAAGAAACTGATTAAAAGCTAAAATACAATAAAAATAAGCTGTTAAAAACTTAAAAACTATATATTGAAAAACTACTCCCCTCCTGGTGTCTTCTTTCTTCAATATATAGCTGTCCAGGTTCTTGCTTGTTGTGCTTTTTGTGTTTGTGTTGTGAGTGAGATCCCAAGCTTCATCATATCCCTTTTCATTTATGTGTTCCTCCAAGGTCCTCACATCTAGCCGATGATCAATTTGTCAATGAGGAGTTTGAGAATTGCCAACATCGTCCCTTGTGATGCATATGAGAAGTGGGGTGAAAGTGGGTTTAATGGTTTTGGCAGTATGTTGCAGGTTTGAAGGGTAGAAGAAAAGTGAATATACCCTTTTTTCTTTTGCCCGGCATAAGGGTTATAATACCAATTTTTGTTTGAAGGTGCAGGGGAGAGGGTTTGGATAGTTGGCAAAAGTAGTCCCTCATTATGTATATATGTATTGCAACCATGGTCCTTTGTGGTATAACAGGTTTGAGGATTGGCAACATTGGTCCCTCCGGGTTATATATGTTATTTCAGTGATAGTCCTCGTGGGGATATGAAAGTTTGGAGGACTTAGCACATTCAGTCCCTCAGTGTTATGCTGCTCACTTAAAAACAACAGTGAATGCTGCTAGTCTAATGTCATATCTTTCTAAAACAACACATTCAACTGTTAAGAGTCCCATTCTTAAGAACACAACATTTAAAAACAGTAATATTAATCAAAGGGTTAATATTGTTAGGGATAAACATTTTAATATTGCTAGGTCAAAAGTAGTAGTTAATGATGTTAAGGGAAATAGTTTTAATGCTGTTAAGGCTTCAGCTTGTTGGGTTTGGAAACCAAAGCATAAGTTTTAGATCATGTTTCTAAACACAACAGTGCATCTATCACCCTAAAAAAGTTTGATTATGTTAATGCACAAGGCAGACCCAAGTCAGTGATGGATTGGGTCCCCAAAAGAAACTAATTTTCTTATCTAATGTGCAGGACAATCCACAAATGGATTTATAGGATCAAGGAGTGATTGATAGTAGATGCTCAAGGCATATGACAAGGAACATGTCCTATCTTACAGACTATGAAGAGATAGATGGAGGATATGTTGCTTTTGGAGGGAACCCCAAAGGAGGGAAAATCACATGAAAAGGGTTTTCGAGTAGAGTAACACATTTGGGTGAAGGTTCAGCAATTCCAACTGATCCCCATCACACACCCACTTTTATTCAACCATCTCCTCAACCTCAAAAGACACAACAACCTAGGAAGCCTAAAAGAAAGGACACTCTGTTACCTTACCCTAGTGATCCTAGTGACAATGTTATAGATGATGTTATCCATAAGGAGTTTAATAAGGGCTGCCACTACTGCTTCTAGCTTAGAAGCAGAGCAGGACAGTGATAACATAACTAAAACCCGATCCAAGGCAACACCTAATGAATCTCGTTCTCTAGGAACTATTTCAGGTGGTGGTCCCAGGTGCCAACAAACCATAGGGGATACTATTGCTCAAACTAGGTTTGAGAATGTATCTACACTTTCCAATGATTCACTTCTCACAAGAGGTAAGACATTTCGAAGTGATGACGATAGACTTAAACTTAATGAATTGATGGAACTATATACCAATTTACAAAAGAAGGTTCTTGATTTGGAGAAGACAAAGACCACTCAAGCTAATGAGATTGTTAGTTTGAAAAGGAGGGTCAAGAAACTTGAACAGAAAAAGAGGTCAAGAACTCATGGGCTAAAAATATCAAGAAAAGTTGGTGCTACAGCTATGTTAGAATCCTCTGGTGATGAAGAAAGTTTAGGTGAGGATGCATCTAAACTGGGGAGGATTAATGCTATTGATGTAGATGATGATATTACCCTGGTTAGTGTTTAAAATGTGGATGAAGAACTGTTTGATATGGATGCTTTAAATTGTGAAGAGGTGTTTGTTGCAGGGCAAAATGGAAATGTTTTTGAAGAAGTAGTTGATGCTACTCAAGTTAGTACTGCTGCAACAACTGTTATAATAACTACCGAAGAGATTACTTTGGCTCAAGCACTTGAAGCATTAAAAACTTCAAAAACCAAGGTGAAAGGGATTGTTTTTCAAGAACCAGGTGAATCTACAACAACAAAATCTACACCAACAATTTCTTCACAACAATTACAGGACAAGGGTAAAGGAATAATGATAGAAGAACCTGTGAAGCCTATGAAGAAGAAAGTTCAAATCATGCTTGATGAAGAAGCTGCCTTAAAGTTACAAGCTGAATTTGATGAAGATGAGAGACTTGCAAGGGAGAAGGATGAAGCTAATGTTGCCTTGACTGAAGAATGGGATGATATTCAGGCAAAGATTGAGGCTGATCATGAATTGGCTAAAAGATTGCAAGCACAAGAACAAGAAGAGTTGTCTGATACAGAAAAGGCTACATTGTTTCAACAACTCTTAGAGAAAAGAAGAAAGCATTTTGCAGCTAAAAGAGCAAAAGAGCAAAGGAACAAACCACCAACCCAAGCCAAACAAAGAAAAATCATGTGTACTTACCTGAAGAACATGGAAGGAAAGAAGCTCAAAGACTTAAAGAACAAATCTTTTGATTTTAATCAGAAGATGTTTGACAGAGATTTTAAGAAGGTGAATACATTTGTTGACTTCAGAACAGACTTGGTGGAAGGTAGTTCAAAGAGAGCAGGAGAAGAGTTAGAACAAGAAAGTACTAAGAAGCAGAAGGTGGATGAGGATAAAGACACATCAGAGCTTTAAAGTCTAATGAAAGTCATTCCAAATGAAGAAGAGGTTGCAATTGATGTTGTACCTTTAGCTACTTTTAAATAATAAGAGCTGATGGAAGTTCAAAGATGTACTTAGTCTTTAGTCAATTTCTTAAGAGTGTTGACAGAGAAGATTTGGTAGAGCTGTACAAGTTGGTAAAGGCTAAATATGGATCAACAAGACCAGTGAAGGATATGGATTTTCTGCTATGGGGAGATTTGAAGACAATGTTTAAGCCACATGTAGAAGATGAAATCTGGAAGTTGCAACAAAGGTATAAAGTTTTGAGCTGGAAGGTATTTGACTCCTGTGGAGTACATTTCTTGAGGATGCAACATGTGCAGATTTACATGATGCTAGAAAAGAGATATCCCCTTACACCACCTATAATTACAAATATGCTGAATGATCTCTATAGTATATACTATATATAATAATACAAGGAAAATCCTAACCAATTGCCCTTGACCAAGGCAAAGAGTCAAAATTCACAAAGAGAATCAATATATATCCAGAAGTGTGAATTACCGGGTTGTTAAGTTCCAACGAGGTGTGCAATAGAAAGTCGAATGACGGTTTGATAATCGATGCTTGAATGGAACGAGGTTTTGATTGGATTTTCTAATTCTACAAATAAGTATGCAAAAACGATTAAGAAAAACCTAAGAACGATAACAAGAATGTTATTTAAACCTAAAAACGAGAACGAAACCTTAAAAACGCGAGCTAAAAACCTAAATTTTCAAATTTTAATCCTAAAATTAATTTTTTTACTTTTAATATGCTATAAATGACTAAAAAGAAAGAATAAAAAAAACTAGATTAAAAACGGAGGCGTTTAAGGCTAAAAACGCAAAGGAAACAAGAACGGGATTCAATCCCGTTCTTTAAAAAACGAAAAGTTGCAAATTTCACCCTACAACTGAAATTCTATTTTTCCTAGGAGCTATATGATAAAAGAAAATTTTTAAAAAAAGAATTATAATTTTTTTTTATTTTTTTTATCATAATTTATTTACTGTTTTAATCTAAATTAAATATAAAAAAAATAATAAACGATTATGAAAAATTCTGAAAAATTCAGGGAAAATGCATTATACTGAAAAGAATCTAAGAAAAAATTAAAACTAAAACCATAGCTTACAAATAAGCTGTTATTAAGCCCAAAAGGGCTGATAGCTTAAAGGGCTAAAAAACCTTAAATACCAAAGCAACCCATGGTCTAACGGAAAAGACCCAAGGGCGCAAATGGTTAAGGCGTTTGGCAGTTATGGTTGAGGTCTCGAGTTCGAGTCCTCCCACTACGGCCAACACCTCACCATTTTTATTTTGCAAAAAAATTTTTACAACTTTTTACTTAAAATGAAAATAATCATTTTTTAAAACTATCACTTTTTATGAAAAGCAATAATAAGCTGGGAGAAAGCACATCTAAACTGACAGCATGCTTATTTTTTATACTAAGGCTAAATGCTAAATTTTTTTGGCTTTTGAAGGACAAATAAGCAAATGACAAAACAAATTAAGCAAGAACAGCTTAATACACAAGCACAATGAACAAATAGGAACAAAAGATGGGCAATTTGGATAAGCCAAATAAGCCAGGAATAGGCTTAAACTCTCAGCAGTTCTAACTTTTTGGTTAGTACTGCTAGAGTCGCACTTAAGCTGCTAGGGCTAAAAAGAACAATTTAAACAAGTGACAAGCAAGATAAGCAAACAAGGTCAGCTAGATAAGCCTAAAAAGCAAAAAGAAACAAAAAATAAGCAAATAATACAACTGATAAGGACAGGAAAATCTAATAAGCAACTTGGCCAAGACTGTTAACCCAACAGTCCTAAGGGGACTTTTGGCTTAATTTTCAGTCACCTAGAGGGTTCCCATGGCTATGAGGCTTATAGGGGTTTAAACTACAGCTTATGGGCTTTCTGAAAAAGCAAGAAACAAAGAAAATGAAAAGCAAATGAGCAGATAAAAAGTGCTGAGAAAAGTGCAGTTTACACCAGGGTACCTTTCTTTGGTTTTGAAAAAAAGCTTAGTGCAGGCTTGAATTAAGCAAGGAAATAAGCTCCCAATAGGAAAACAAGTTGAAACAGACTGAGCTTGACCTTTGGTGAGCTTATGCTCAAAATTTCACAAGCTGAAAACAATTTCAAGTAACTTGAATTTGAAAGTAAAAAAATGGCTTTTAACTAACAAATGGCTTGACAGATTCTTTTGCTAACAAAAAGGGGAATTAAATGGACACTTTCCTACTGCATTTTATCAAAGAAAACAACACAAAAAACACTTCTTAAAAGCTGGTATTGAAAGCTTAAGCAATTCAGGACTAGAATTCTTTTTCTCAACCACAAAATCAAACAACTGATAAGCTATCACTTAAACATTAATCCTGAACTTCAACAACCTTTTAAATCAGATTAATACTTCTTAATTAGCTAGTTAAAGTTGGCTTCATGACCCCAACCCATTAAAATAACCATACTGACCCATTTTGGCCTTGTGCCAAACACCCCTTTAATAATGAAAACAGTCTTTTTAAACTTATTACACTGATTTAAAACAAACAACCCCTTAATACCAGATATTACTTGGCTTAATATGAGCTTGTTGGTCATATAAAAACACAGAGATAAGCAGTTACAATAAGCAAACAAGAAATGGACAGATTTGATGCTATATTAAGGCAGAATTTAAAAGAACAATGACACAAGAAATCAAAACTATTTGAAGGTTCAAATGACAAGAAACAATAAAAATAAGATAAACAAAACAGAAAACAAGAGCAATAAGGCAGAATAAGCTCAATTAAGCAATGCTACAGTAACTTTTTAAGAAAATGAAAATAAGGAACTTACAAGCTCATTAAGCTTTCCTGACTGAATTCAAGTACCACAATCACACCTAATGTCTCCCATGAGGCTCTAAAACCAAGGCCATCCAAAATACACCATACTCCTTGCTTTCTTTGACAAATTTTTGGAATTTTTTATGAATTTTGATTTTTATGACAGAAAGTAAAACAGACTTTGATATAAGTTTCTAATGACTCAAAAAACTTATATTAAGGCTTAAGAACAAGTATTTGAATACAAGTAAGCTTAAGTGACAAATATGAAAGAAAACTCTTAAATTTGCATTAACTTAGAATAAAAGATTACAAGACAGAAATTTTAAATAAGAATAAGTAGATAAAGCTGTAAATGACTTGAAAAAAAGATGATTAACTGATTAATTGAGTGATAAGATAAGAGATGAGATACCTTTGAAGGCTTACAATTAGTCCTATTTATACTAAAAACTTTAAAGCTTAGGTCTTCAATGTGTGTTTCTTCAATGAGACAAACTGAAGCTGTGCTTCTTGTGTGAGAGGCTCAAAGTCTTCAATCATGGCCATTGATCATCATATGTGCTTCTCAAAGTTTATGGTAGCTGTTGGATTCCTTGAGATATGTGGGATTGCCAACTTGGCAATGCATCATGTGACAAGGGTTTAGTGGGTTGAGGGTGAAGGTTTAATCCTTTGTGTAGTTGGTGTTGCAGGGTAAAGGGGAGGAAGGAGACCCGTGAATAGTTCTTGGGTTATTTGGGCAGGAATTTTAGTTTTGGGTATCAGGGGTGAAGTTGGGGGGGGTGTACAAGTTAGGCCCCTCAAGTATATATGTGTTATTGCAAAACTCGTCCCTTGTGGTGATAAGTTTGGGAAGATGGCACAAACAGCCCCCCATTGTTATAAGGGTTATTACATGCATGGTCCTTGTGATGATACAAGTTTAAGGGGTTGGTAGTTTTGCCCCCTCTACTTGTTTTGGGCTTAAATTTGGGCTGGATTGGGTATAAAAGGTTTTGGGCCTTTTGGGCCCATTTGGTCTTCAATATAACTCTTAATGGGCTGCCCCGGCCCATTAGTTGGGTAAGGGTGGCCCATTAATAATTTATTCGGTTTTGGCTCCGGGTTTGACCATTGACTTTTCAGGGTTGACTTTTGTTGACTTTTTAACTTTGATTTTGGTTTGACGTTGGCTTTTCCATGCTTTTTCCATTTCGTTCTCTGTTTTGTCTGTTTTTAGCTTTGTTTTTGTCCTTTTCTTGAATATCCGTTTCCTGCACAATACAAATGCAAAACATACAAATACAATGTATTTTTGGTATGTTTTTAGTCATTTAAGTCCGTTTTTAATGGAAAATGGTATGTGTAATTAAGCACATACCAAAATCCCCCATACTAAGATATTGCCGTATCCTCACGCAATGTTATGAAGTAAACACTTAAGAAAACCAAGAATCTCAATCCCCCTCGACTAATAACCTCGAAAAGTAGCTAAGTGTTCGTTAAGGGGAACTAAAGAATCAATAGCTTCGACAAGTCCTGTTTTCACCATTTTTTATATTTACACTAACTATCCCTAATTTTTTTTAAGGAGATAACGAGTGTTAACTCTTTATATATTAAAGAGTTAACACCGTTAGGGCTTAGGGACCATTTTTGCAATTTGGTTTATTTGAGGGGCTGATTTGGGGTTTTTGGGTTTTGTCTTTCCATGTTTGACCAGGTTTGACTTGTTGACCAAAGTTGACCAAGAGTTGACTTTTGACCATTGATAGCAAACTTCCGGCTCTTGTAAACTCTTTATCCGTTCCCGTGTTCGTGTTTATCCGGTTTTGACCGTTTTTCTGTGATTTTTGCAATATCCGTTACTACATATTATAAAGACAAAAACAAGCAATGTGACAAGAATGTTAAGCAAAAAATTTTATACTTTTATGGGTAAATTTTTGATTATAAAATGGATATGTGTTTTCACCACATATCAGGAAACCTTCATCACTTTGCCAATCAAACTTGCCGTAAATACTATCTAAAAAGTATTAAGAATGAGTAACATGACATCCAATGGTTCTCATAAGCTTAGAGGCTGTTTAATACTCTAAAAAGTTCATAAGGTGTCTTGTTATGAGGCTTGAATAATTATGACCCTATTATGTACTTAGCAAGCAGTACAACTACTTCAGCCAAAATGTGGTAGGAACTTAAAGTAGCTAACCATTGTTCTAGCAGCTTAATTAGTGTCCTATTCTCACTCTCAGACTACTACATTTTGCTGAGGAGTTCTGGCTACACTGTATTCCCTCTTAATACCTTTTTCTTTGCAAAAATTATCCATAACTTTATTCTTAAATTTCTGTTCCATTTTCACAATTTCTCGATTATTTAACTTTTACTTATCCCCACTTGGTTTTCTATCTTCTTTGGTTAAAATTCTTAGTTTATCACTGGTTTCATACTTAGATGCTAATAGATAATACTATGTAAACTGCTATATTTCATCAGTGACTACTAAGCAATACTTTTATGCATTAAACTACTCACGAAGTTGGACCCAAACAGATCCATAATGAAGCTTATAAATGCTTAGTAATTGGATTCAGAACTTTGGATTACAAGAGCTTTGTGTTGCTTCCTTTAGACAAGCTAACGAAGGTTTGGTTATTTTCTAAAACCATTTTGTAGGCGATCCTCTTTCAAGATTATCCTTAACAGCTTGTTTATGTTCTTAAAATTAATGTGACCAAGTCTCTTTTTACCAGAGTCATTTGAATTTATCTAATGTAGCTTTGCAACAAGACAAGTTAAACCTCTCTTTAGGTACAATGTTATTCATTTCAAAAAATTTACATGTGGGGGGTCCCCTTTATAGGAATTTTAGATGTATCCGACTTTCATCAGGCATACTTAAAATTAGGAGTTAAGACAGACATTTCAGTGTCAACTAAAAAGGACATAGTTTTTTTGTCACACATCTGTGAGATTACTAAAAGGTTAAATTTTAACTCATTGAAAAAGTTACATCTTCAAAATCAAGTGTATCAGTTTTAAATGTTCCTTTACAAAATTCTACAACTATGTCTCTCCTCAAATGTATAAATATAATCATCAAATTCGTTGAGAAATCTAAGAGATAAGCTATGTTCCCAGTCATGTGCCTTGAGCATCCACTATTAACAAATCCTGTGTCATCCTGTTGTGGCTTTCCCTGTACATAAAAATAAGGAAATTAGATTCCTTTGGGGACCCAAACCATCACTAACTTGGATCTGCCTCATGCATCAATGTAATTATGTTTCTTTAAGGTGATTGATGCACTATCAGGTTTGGTAGGTCTCCAAAACCAACATGCTGAGGCCTTTACGGCATTTGCCTGATTAACCCTAACAGCATTAACAACTACAGAATTAGGCCTAGCAGTTTTAACTGCTTTTGGCCTAGCAGTATTAACTGCTTATGCTTTGGTAGTATTAACTTTTTAGGTAAACCTTTTGTTGGTTAATACTGTTTTTGGTTTAAAGGGCCTTTTTACAATTGATTGCGCTGGTTTTGAAAAAAGTGGCATTGGTTTAGCACTAAAAACTGTAGATTTGAGATGAGCAGTATTAATTGTTCTGACAGTATTAAAAGTTTTTAGGCCAGTTCTCATTAAATCTGCTCTTGGAACCATGTTCCTTTGAGCATTAGGGTGATTCCTATTGGTAGTATAGTTGTATTTCTCCATGTTTTACTTATTCCCATATACCACCCTTTTCCTTTGATGGTATTTGCAATGAGCCTGCACATGATCAAAACTCCCACAAATAAAGCAAGCTTTGTTATACATCACAAAATCACTTCCTAGTTGATTGGACTTCTGTTCATTCCAATTTCTTTGATTCCCCTTAGGAGTTTGTGATCTATACATCTCAGCATATCAACTGGAAAAACATTAGACTTGTTCTTTTGATACTTAAGTCTTTTGATACTTGTTCTTTTACCAAAGAGTCAACAGAATTTTCCTAAGAATCATCTGATTTTTTTATCACAAACAACATTAGACTTTTGATTACTATCCTCAGAACCATAAGCTTTGAATTCAGGCTCTTTGAATTCATCAAGACCAGAATAAGACAAATCAAGCTTTTTAGGTCGATTATAGATTAAAGGATGAGGTGGAGGAACAACACTATACCCCAAACCCTTTTTACTTTTGTCAGTTATCTGACTCCCTAACAACTTGTCTAAATCTTTTGAGGCTTTATCAAACTTCTCAATTTTAAATTCAATGCCCTCTTTTTCTTGCTTAACTTTTTCAAACTCACTTTTAAGTACATTTATTTCATAATCTTTACAAGCTACTTCCCTTTTAAGAACTGCAACTTCTTCACTAAAAAGAACCTCATTCTTTCTATATGTAATAAGTTGTTCTTCTACAGTTGCTAAACCTCTTTTATAAGTAGCTGCTGTAAATTCAGTTTGATTTAGCTTAACAATCAAATCATCACACTGTTTCTTAAGAGTTTCATAGTTTTTCAAACAAGTTTTAGAGCAAGTTTTATCATTGTATACTAACAACTTCCGACTAACCCTTTTAAATATATATATATATATATATATATATATAAATAAATAATACTTATAAATATATAATATAAGGATAAGAATCAAAAATCTCAATTATAGTAAACCGGAAATATGATTCCCGGGTCGTTATGTCCTAACGAGGAGTGAATTTGAAAATCAAGTTTGGTTTTCGAACAATGCTTGAATGATCAAATATTTGATTTGGTTATCTATTTCTACAAATAAAATGCAAAAACAAGTAAAAGAAACCCTAAAACGAAAGCAATATAAGTTAAAACCTAAAACGGGAACGTAAAAACGCGACGTAAAACCCTAATTTATAAAAATTAATTCCTAAAATGATCTTTTTGACTTTTATAGGTCCCAATTGACTAAAATGATAGAATAAAGAAAACTAAACCAAAAACGAAAATGATTTAAGCTTAAAAACACGAAAAACGTGAACGAGATCAAAACCCGTTCTTTAAAAAATCGAAATCTAAAATTTTAACTCCACGGATGCAAATTTAATTTTCCTAGGTCCTACATGATAAAAGAAAATTTTAAAAAAAGAAATTATATTTTTTGATTTTTATTTAATTTTTTATGAATTAAAAACAGTTTTAAAAAGAAAAATTCATTAAAAATACTAAATTAAACGGGAAAAATCTGAAAAATTAAGAAAAAGTAGTTTAAACAGTGGGCTATCTATGAAAAATAAAAGGAGCAAAAGAGCTTATTGAAATAAGCAGCAAATAAGCAAAAAGGGGCTTAAAGCAAAATCTGGCTAAAAGGGCTTAAATATTAAAGTGGGTAATATTAGAAATGAAAAAGACCCTAGGGCAGATGGTGTGTGGTGCGTGTGTTAAGGCTTGGCTATAGAAGGGGGAGGTCATGGGTTCGACCCCCATGCCTTCCCTTTTTGAAAAACATTTTTTTTTCATTTTTCTTTTTTAAAAACTTGAACATTAAACAAATATAAGCAACTTTGAAAAAGGAAATTTTTACAAAACTTAAAAATAAGCTGAAAATTGGTGACAGTTTTAACTTTTTGAAATAAGGATTAATGACTTAAACTGTTAAGCTAAGTTAGGCATTCATAAGCATAAAAATAAAAGCAAATAAGCAAAACAATTGTAAACCTACCTAATAAGCACTAAAGAGCTAAAATAAGCAAAGGAAATAGGGAAATAAGCACTAAAAAACAGACAGAATGCTATAAAACACTAAGGACAATGAGGCTTAAACTTTTTGCTTATTTTTGAACTTAAAAAGCATAAGGGAAACGAAAATAAGCAAAACCAGATAACAACTACACTAAATAAGCAAATATAGACAAAAATTAAGCAACTCAGACAGCCAATAAGCTCAGAATTCAATTCAGCAATTTTAGCCAAAACTAGCATACCAAACAGCACAAAAGGCCCTTTTTAGCTTAATTTTAAGCCCACAAATGGATCCTTATGGCAAGGAGGCTTATTCCATCTTAAAGCTTAGCTTATTGGCTACAATAATCAGTAATCAAAATAGAGTTTGAAAATGAAATAAACACTCAAAAGCTAAATGAAAAGTGCTTATTTCACTTAGTAGCCTCTGAGTTTGAAAACAGATTTTTGACAATTTTCAAACTTAAAATAAGCTAAAATTAGCAAGGGCAAAAAGCTAAAAAGCACAAATATCTTGAGTTTGGATCCCAATAAGGAAATAGAAACAAAAATTAAGCAATTTGAACAACAAATAAACACTGGAAAAGCAAAAAGAAAAAGGCTAAAATGCCTTGG
>BQNB010113364.1:0-21955 GCA_026074375.1 Tanacetum coccineum
AGAGTACTTGGTGAAGATTAACAAAAAGGCATGCATTCTGGAGCTTAAACGAAGAAATATGAAGAAAAGTAATTCTGACATCCAATACGCCGTATCCATCAAGGAAGATACGGCGTATTCGTGCCTACACTTCATAAGAAACCACGAAGAATTAAAGATCTATACGCCGTATCCAAGAGAACTCTATACGACGTATTCAATATAAAGTAATAAAATATTCTGGAAGATATCAATTGTGGTCCTTACTCTAAGAAATCCTCAATACGCCGTATCCCACATCGCCTGATACGACGTATTGATCCTTTTCCAGACTCTATAAATACAAAACCCTAAACTCAGTTGTAGACATGCTTTTGACCACCAAGTCTGATTTTCAAAAGATCTATGAAGCCATGAAGGTCCTATAAAGTGGTCCAATCGATGGGAAAACTCTTGTAATCTTTACACTCCACTATACGTATTCGGTTAGCATTATGTTTAATCGTTCATCTATGATTTCGTGTATTGTTACAATGACTATCGGCTAATACCATGTTTATGATAATATAATGTTTTGATTTGTCTTTATATCGATTGTTCTTTATTCGTTGCATGTCGATTATGTTTATCACTTCATACCCGTTTATGTGCTTAATTATCTGTTTTTCCTATCATTCAACTGGGTCTAGTCCTACATATTTAATGCGCTGCAACTTCGGTGCTGTTTGGCGTAGGCTAAGAGTCCGGGATAGAAACATATAACGCTTATTCATATAGCTAGAATAATGGGATCACCAATAGAAAGCCTTGTTTTGATCTATGGTTAAGTGGATAGGTAGACTAAGCCGGTGACTTAGGATTACACATAACGTCTTGTTTCCATAGGTAGTTAAGTGGGTGTGGACTACTAGTATATGACTTTCCATTAAGTAATAAGTTGGTAAAACCTCCATGAGCTAGGACTCAATATAACCACCAATATAGTTTCCCAGATAGATTATAATCAACAGTGTGAGCTTTATGCGGGTTTTGGTTGATTGTGACAGGACTAACTAGCAACCTAACTTTAGGATGATATACCACTAATGAATTAATACAATCATTGCACGAATAGACAATCAAGGCATATTATAAGATTAAATTGGCTAATACATTTTCCTCACATTTGACCACTTCCCAATCTTTTGTTAATCTCTTGTGTGCATAATTTGTTATCACCTTAGGATAATTAGAATTAAAGTCGTGCCAGTCTCTCAGGCTGAAAACCCCCCTTTGTGTTAGTTTAAGTTTAATTAGATTTAATTAGAATAATTAGGTTAAATTAGTATTAAAACTAAATAAATAAAATACCATTAGAATTAAGAGTTAACTTCCACTCTTAGTGTTCGACACCCTACTTACCGTGAAGCTACATCTTGACCGGGTACACTAAGTGTTTTTTAGATATGGTCGGCATAAAATAAATAGTAAAACTTGATTACAAAAATAACACCTATACAACGACACATCAAGTTTTTGGCGCCGCTGCCAAGGAGTGCGATTGTTTAATTTCTTGTTTTTATTGGTATTTTTAGTATAAATTTAGTTTTTCTACTGTCTGCTGTTATTTATTGAATACGCTGTATCCCTTTTCTTTAAATACAGTGTATTTGACATCAAACATCGATACGGCGTATCCACTTTATTGAATACGACGTATCGACTGTCTGATACAGCAGCAGTTTGAGTTAGCTTTCTTGTTTAATTTTCTAGAATAGTTTTACTTCGAATTATGTCTTTTTTTCAGGTACTATATTCAGAGAGCATCCTTACCGATTTAATTACCTTACAAGGAGGTTAACTATAGAAGAAATGTTGGCTAAATTCATTGATGAAGGTAAACGTGAACACGAGGAGATGGAGATATTCATTAAAGAATTTAGAACCACCAACGAGCTTTTGTTAAAAACACGAAGCAACTTATTGAGTGAGCTGAAAATCGAGGTAAACAAATTGTCAAAGGTTGTGAGTAACGTTTTGATCCTAAAAAACGAAGTCAAAGGAGTGACAACTAGGGGAGGAATGATAACGTCTGAAGCCACCAGTAGCAAAAAAATTAATGAAACTAGAATCAACAAGAATGAACCTCCCAGATTTGAACAAGATGTGCAGGAAAAGCCGCATGATGATGGTGTGGAAAATAAATCTTTAAGAACTAATCAACCATTGGTAAAACCACAACAATCATCTATTCCTTTCCCAAACCGAGTGAGAAAAGAAAAAGAAGAAGCACTACAACAAAATTTTTGGAGAATCTAACACAACTCGATATTAATATTCCATTTATTGAAGCCCTAGTGCAAATACCAAAATACGCTAAATATTGGAAGAGTTTACTGACGAATAAATCTAAACTTGAAGAAGCTTGTACGGAGACAATGAACGAACGGTGCCCAGCTGTCTTGCTCGACGAACTGCCATTAAAAGAAAAAGACCCAGGGAGTTTCACTATCCCTTGTCAAGTATTGGAGAAACATAAAGAAGCAGAAGACTTGGTCGCAGATCACTCATCTAAGAATCCGCATATGGATGTGTTAACTAAGAGGGAAATTGCTGATGAATTCTCCGACGAGCATTTAATGACACTAAAATCTAAGTCTAATAATGATGAACCATGGTATGCGGATTTCGTTAATTATATTGTTGGAAAGGTTGTTTCTCCAAATTGGACCTTCGAAAAAAGAAAGAGGTTTTTCTCGCAAGTCAAGACCTACTTCTGGGAAGAACCTTATACATTTAAACTATGCGCAGATAATATAATGAGAAGATGTGTGGCTGGAAGTGAAACCATCAAAATTTTGACGCATTGTCATTCGGGACCTACCGATGGGCATCATAGTGCTAATGTTACCGCAAAGAAGGTTTACGAATCTGGATTTTATTGGCCTAGTGTCTTTAAGGATGCTAATGAGTACGTAAGACGATGTGATGCATGTCAAAGATCTGGGATCATATCTTCAAGGAACGAAATGCCTCAAAATAACATTCAGGTATGCGAAGTCTTCGATGTTTGGGGATTAGATTTTATGGGACCATTTCCTGAATCTAGAGGTAATAAATACATATTAGTGGTTGTCGATTATGTGTCCAAATGGGTTGAAGCTCAAGCATTACCTACGAATGATGCGCGCATTGTGGTTAAGTTTTTAAGAAGTTTATTTGCTAGGTTTGGAGTTCCTAAAGCTTTGATTAGTGATAGAGGGACACATTTTTGTAATTCCCAGCTTGAAAAAGCTTTACAAAGATATGGTGTGACTCACAAATTATCCACAACATATCACCCTCAATCTAATGGGCAAACTGAAGTTACTAATAAGGCTATTAAGCGTATCCTAGAGAGATCAGTAGGGTACAATCCTAAAGGTTGGTCGGAAAAACTTAACGATGCATTGTGGGCATTTAGGACGGCCTATAAAACCCCGACAGGGTATACACCTTTCAGACTAGTTTATGGGAAAGCATGCCATTTACCCGTAGAAATCAAGAATAAGGCACATTGGGCATTAAAACAATGTAATATAGATCTAACGTTCGCTAGCGAAAGTTGTCTTATGCAGCTTAATGAGTTAGCCGAATTAAGAGATAGAGCTTGTGAGAATACTAGCATTTACAAAGAACGGACCAAGAAATGACATGATTCTAGACTTCATGGTGACAAATATTTTAAGGTAGGCGATCAAGTGCTACTTTATAATTCTCGTCTGAAGATGTACCCTGGAAAACTTAAGTAAAAATGGAGTGGTCCAAACATTGTTAAAACGGTGTATCCACATGGGGCTATAGAAATCACTGACAGGGACGGGTTTAGCTTCAAGGTCAATGGACAACGATTGAAAAAATATTACGGAGGTAACATTGACAAAGACAATGATGAGGTTCTAGAGCTCGAAAATGATGTGACGTGAGGCTGAAGGGAGTTTAACTTAAAGACTCTTAGAAAAACAAAAGTGCTTGCCGAGAGACAACCCGAAATGTAATTTTTATTGAGTTTGTCTTCTCAGATTGTCTCTACAGCGTATTAAAACCCCATGGATATGGCGTATTGACTATCTGAACGTTATCCACTCTTTATTTGTCTGCACTTTAAACTTTATTGTCAATTCATTCTATACGGCGTATTCGAATAAACGAATACTGAGTATTAGTCGACTAAACCATACTTAGGATTTTTAAATACAGGTTTCAATACGGCATATCCTGGGGCACAGATATGACGTATTGACTCCCTGTACATTATTTATATTTTTTTCTTGTAGATTAACCAGTGTAAACCCGAAATAGAATTGTAGGTTGTTTTCTAAATCTTTATGCAGGACCTTAGTGTAATGAAATTGATGAATTGGTGGAGGTATACTCTAAAAATAACGTATGTTGAACTTACACGGGCAATCTAAAGCCCTCGTCAACACACTTTTTGCTTAAGAACTCATTTGGAGAATCATCACGAGCAAAACATCAGGGATTTTTTTGTTCTAATTCTATTTCCCTTATTATTTAATTGTTTTATCTATACAACAAGGACGTTGTATAATTTAAGTGGGGGATAGAGAATTAGAACATACTTGTCCTCCTTTTTACAAAATAACATGCTACGTGCTTAAAAGTGCTTAAAAATTATCCAAATTTTAAAAAAATTTAGCATGACTTTCGTAAAAATCACTAGTTACATTACCTAGCGCACTATAACCCTTGATGCATATTGTGAGAATTAAGCCTATTTCGTTTCCAATTGCTTACCAAAAATTCCACAAAATTATGAGTGTGCCGGTGATGTAGTGGACATTATAACTTGGCCTGGTATATCACTCGAGACCGCAATGATGAGTATTATGGATTTAGATGGATGAACATGTTCAACTGATAAATTTCTAGGATTAAACCAAATACCCTACATGTCTTAAAATTAACTAACTACACTGGTTAGTTAAATCCCGTGTAACCCTTGATTACTCTTATTTTTAGAGTAAAATCCCCAGAACAACCTGTTGAGCCATTTCTTTCTTTTTCTACACCATATTATATGTTTCGTTACACCTTTACACCTTAGCCTACCGTGTAGATTAAGCCTATTTTAATCAATGTTGCTATTTGCTTTCGTGTAAAGTTTTGTATTTCCTGTGTCAAAGTGAAATTTTTCTATCTCTGTAATGATTGGGAAATTGCACAATGCAATGGGAAAATATGTAGCTCGTAAGTTTTGCTACTTTTACGATTATGAATCATGTCCGAAAAAGAAGTGTTACAAGGAAAAAATTATCCGAATGAATTATGATAGTGAAGACGGTGGAATAAAACCGAGATTTATGATGTATTGTAAAAAAAAGAAGGAAGAGAAATAGTCGGTTCAAAAGAAGTTTATACCGAAGAAATCACTTGGAAGGATCGATTATTCGTTGATACGTTACAAAAATCAACAATGTAAAGTCTTGTAAAAAGTGGCCGATATCACCACTTATTATGTAAAAGTATGTAAAGAGCGGGATGTAAGGGAAGTTGTCCGTTATGGGATCGAACTAGGTTGTCTTTGTCATTTCTGTTGATCGAGGGCGTTTGTCTATATGTTCGAGGGTTTTGTTCATGGAATGGTCGGGGGAAAGGAAAAGTTACTAGCAACCCATACTTATTTGTTGGCTTACTCTATTTGTTTGTAAATTTTACTTAACACCCATTTTACTTCCATTTCCTTAGCAATACCCTTAGTGTCTATCGAACGAAGATTGTTCAAGATGCATTGTCTATTCCGTCGTTACGGCCATGTATGCATGTCTCAGTTGCCTTGTTGGATGACGACTTTTGGTGAAGTTAGAAAGTCCCTACCTATATCATTCTTCATCCTAACTGCTGGTTATTAAACACAAACAGGGATTGTTGGTGAGCTGCTTAGATTGTATATGTATATTCCGTTATTACGTCACGTACTGTATGTATGATACAGCTGCCTTATTCTGGTGTGGTTGGACCCCGAGTACTTATGGGGGGAAATGGGGACTTTTGGATGATCAACACCAAGCCTTCTTAAAACCCAATTTATCTTTTGAATCGTTTTTCTCCTTAGCTCTCTCGACAGTGGAGATAGATGTGTATCGTCGCCCAAGTTTATGATAGACAAACTATTCATGACCGAGCAAATTGGTGAGTCCAATTAATGTTGCACCTAGATTGTGTTGAGTGATCTGAGCGTGTTTTTTATTTCCATATTTTGTGGGAGCTTGGTTAATATGCGGTGATTAGAACACAAACCGTATGTTAAATGAAAAAATCTTTAATTCGAGATGGGAACATTTTCAAAACTGTTCTAAAGTCTACTTGAGGACATAGTAGGATTCAAAGTGGGTCGGGGATATTTGATGCAACAAATAACGTCCTATTTTTTATACCATCATTTTTCCCGGTAGATACTCCTATTATAAATATTACCCTTTTTATCTAAATTTTGCAAGGAATTGGTATCTTATTGCTTATATTTTGTTATTTGCAGCACATTATGAAGTAACTTTGTGAAGGATTATCCGAAAGGCGCACATTTTGGGAGCTTTAAATACATGAAATATGATGATTGCGTATCCTCTGGACTATATAACGCCGTATCCATCAAAGACGATTCGGCGTTCATGCCTGCACTTCATAAATATAATGGACCAAGGTTCAGACCCAATACGCCGTTTATCTTGGACATTTAATGCCATATTCACACTAGGCAACAGTCAAGGTTATTAAATCGCGCGCTCACACAAAGTCAAAAGTCATTGATCCTACAATTAATGAAATTTGATGAATTAGGTCCTTCTCCTACTCGCTCTCGTTCGCACCTATAGGCCGTATTGACTGCATTTAATACAGTGTATCCACACTTTTCCACAACCTATAAATACCAAACTCCAATACAAAGTGTAGGATGCTTTTAGCCACGAAGTCTGATTTCCAAAAGATTTATGAAGCCAAGGAGGTCCTAAAAAGTGGTACGATCAATGGGAAAACTCTTGTAATCTCTACACTCTACTATATGCGTTAGGTTAGCGTTATGTTTAATCATTCATCTATGATTTCGTGTATTGTTACAATGATTATCGGCTAATACCTTTAGGTATTAGCCATGTTTATGATAATATAATGTTTTGATTTGTCTTTATATTGATTGTTCCTTATTCGTTGTATGTTGATTATGTTTATCACTTCATACCTGTTTATGTGCTTAATTATGTCTTTTTCCAATCATTCAATTGGGTCTAGTCCTACATATTTAATGCGCTGCAACTTCGGTGTTATTTGGGCATAAGCTAAGAGTCCGGGATGGAAACATATAAAGCTTATTCATATAACTAGAATAATAGGATCACTAATAGAAAGCCCTGTTTTGATCTATGGTTAAGTGGATAGGTAGACTAAGCCGATGACTTAGGATTACACATAACGTCTTGTTTCCATAGGTAGTTAAGTGGATGTGGACTACTAGTATATGAATTTCCAATAAGCAGTAAGTTGGTAAAGCCTCCATGAGCTAGGATTCAATATAACCCCCAATATAGTTTCCTAGATAGATTATAATCAACGGTGTGAGCTTTATGCGAGTTTAGGTTAATTGTGAAAGGATTAACTAGCAACCTAACTTTGGAATGATATAACACCAACGAATTAATACAATCATTGCACGAATAGACAATCAAGGCATATTATTAGATTAAAATGGCTAATACGTTTTCCTCACATTTGACCGCTTCCCAATCTTTTGTTAATCTCTTGTGTGCGTTATTTGTTATCACCTTAGGATAACTAGAACTAAACTCGTGCCAGTCTCTTAGGCTGAAAACCCCCCATTTGCGTTAGTTTAAGTTTAATTAGATTTAATTAGAATAATTAGGTTAAATTAGTATTAAAACTAAATAAATAAAATACCATTAGAATTAAGAGTTAATTTCCACTCTTAGTGTTCGACACCCTACTTACCGCGAAGCTACATCTTGATCGGGTACACTGCCCGTTAGAGTGTTGTTTTTAGGTATGGTCGGCATAAAATAAATAGTAAAACTTGATAACAAAAATAACACCTATACGACAACACATCAGTATTCATGGACGATTTCTCAGTCTTTGGCAGTTCTTTCAAGCACTGCCTCAAAAACCTTGAGAAGATGCTAAAAAGGTGTGAGGAAACCAACCTTGTATTGAATTGAGAAAAATGCCACTTCATGGTAAAGGAAGGAATCGTCCTTGGCCATAAGGTCTCAGGTTCTGGGATTGAGGTCGATAAAGCAAAAATCGAGGCAATTTCCAAACTACCATATCCAACGAATGTGAAAGCCATTCGAAGCTTTCTAGGACATGCTGGTTTCTATAGAAGATTCATTAAAGATTTCTTACAAATCGCAGGCCCATTGACCCAACTCCTAGTTAAAGATGCACCATTCAACTTCTCCGAAGAATGCATCCAAGCATTCGACACATTAAAACGTGAACTGACGCAGGCACCAATCATGATCAATCCAGATTGGTCATTACCATTTGAAATCATATGCGACGCAAGTGATTATGTTGTCGGGGCAGTACTAGGACAAAGGATCGACAAACATTTCAAGCCCATACACTATGCCATCAAAACAATGAAAGGAGCACAAGAAAACTACACAACTACCGAAAAGGAGCTTCTAGCTGTTGTCTTTGAATTCGACAAATTTTGTTAATACCTGGTCTTATCCAAGACCATCATTTTCACGGATCATTCTGCCCTGCGATATCTATTCACAAAACAAGATGCAAAACCACGCTTAATTCGATGGATCTTGCTGCTCTAAGAATTCGATATCGAGATCCATGATAAGAAAGGTGCTGAAAATATAGCAGCTAATCATCTCTCCCGACTCGAAAACCCCGATCTTGGGAAGCTAACCAGGGCTGAGATAAGGGACTTATTTCCTGAAGAGCAATTGATGGAAATCTCCGACAAGAATAATGAACCATGGTATGCCGACTATGCTAACTATTTAGCTACCCGAGTACTTCCCTTCCGATCCACCCGTCAAGAGAAACAAAAATTCTTCAGCGATATGAGGCATTACTTTTGGGATGAGCCCTTCCTATTCAAACAGTGTGCTGACCGAATCATACGAAGATACGTGGTCGGAGATGTGGCAGCACAAATTCTTTGACAATGTCACAACGGACCATCCAGAGGACATCATGGCATCGCCACCACCGCAAGAAAAGTCTTCGAGGCCGGATTTTACTGGCCACATATCTTTCGCGATGCACGTAAGTTGGTCCAGGTTTGCGATGCATGTTAGCGAGCAGGAAACATTTCATCAAGGGACGAAATACCTCAGAAATACATCCAGGTCTGTGAAATATTCAATGTTTGGGGGATTGACTTCATGGGACCTTTCCCCTCATCAAACAGAAACAAATATGTCCTGGTAGCTATTGACTACGTATCAAAGTGGGTAGAGGCTCAGGCCTTCCCCACCAATGATGCTCGAAACGTAGTCAACTTTCTCAAGAGACTATTCGCATGATTTAGAATACCATAGGCCCTTATTAGCGATAGGGGTACCCATTTCTGTAACCACCAAATGGAGAAAGCAATGAAAAGGTATGGAGTGGTTCACCAATTCTCAACCGCGTATCATCGTCAAACAAACGAGCAAGTCGAGAACACGAATCGAGCAATAAAGCGTATTTTTGAAAAAACCATCGGGAACAACAAGAAAGACTGGTCATACAAATTAGATGATGCATTATGGGTATTCCGGATGACGTTTAAAACCCCTTTAGGAATGACCCCATTTAGGATAATCTATGGCAAGGCATGCCATCTTCTTGTCGAATTAGAACATAAAGCCTATTGGGCCATTAAAAACTGCATCATGGACCTCACAAAAGCTGGAGAAAACCGGTTCTTATAGATTAATGTGTTGGACGAAATGAGGCTGGATTCCTATGAATCATCCATCTCCTATAAGGAAAGGACGAAAAGGTGGCACGATAAACGAATAAAATTGCCAATTAACTATGAAAGAGGCGATAAGGTACTTCTCTTTAATTCACGTTTAAGACTATTCCTAAAGAAACTAAAGTCAAGATGGTACTGACCATTTTCAGTAAGTAAAGACATGAAAAATAGGGCGATTAAGCTATACAATGAAGAAGGAAGAGAATTTATTGTAAATAAACAACGGGTGAAGCCATATCAAAAGAACGTATTGGACACAAACAGAGATGATGATATAACTCTTGAAGATGAAGGAGAAGTCACGTAACCACGTGTGACTTCGAGTCTAGCTACAAGACTCGTAAATAAAGAAAGGCGCTTCTTGGGAGGCAACCCAAATTTATTTTTCCCGCACATTAGGAGTGTCATGTGTTTTATTCTTTTCATTTTATTCTATCATGTTAGAACTCTATATTGTAATCATGCTTTGTTTTGTTTTTAACCTCGTCTTAATTTCAATCAAAGGTATTTTGCAAATAATAAGTGTAGGGGAATCTATCTGGTTTTTGAACCAAGTTCAAGCATGTCAAATAATTTGTTTAGATTAATTCGCGTCAGCGTCAAGTCATATGAGTAAATAGTCAAATCTTAGGTTTTATGCAGTTATTTGTACATGAATTAACTTATGGAATCAAGTGCAGGAAAGTTTTCATCAAAAACAAAAATTTAGTTTTTACAAAACGTGGAGACGACATCACAATTTACACGCGACGCCGTCACCACGACACCTGTGATGGGGTCAGGATTTTCCTGACGGCGTCAAACGCCCAGGTCTAGAAAACTTAAAGTTTTTAATTATGTTTGAATATAAAGCTTGCATAACATTTAAAATATGTACTCTTCTGTTATAAACCTGCAAAACCAATGAGTTTGAAAATTCTCTCATCCTATCTTTACTGCTTTATCGAGTCATACCCTAAATTCATATCGTATATTTGTATATCGCATATTTTATGATTGGTATAGTTGTCTTTGTCTTTGATTACAGGTTATATTTGACGAGAAGAAGCTTGGAAGTTCTTAGGAAGTTTCATTGGACAATTCTTGGATGACGATTTAACCAGTTATCGCATGTTTCTTCTCCATTATTGAGCAAACCAGGGGAGTACTAGTTTCTTTTCCTTGTTTTCTTTTCCTTTTAATTCATTTTTACGGGTGCCTTTATAGAACATTGGGGACAATGTTGAACTTAAGTGTGGAGGGTAAATAAGCCTTAGAAACTATTCTTTCATTTCCCATTTACTTTGTCCTTAAAATGATGGGTAATATATCGAAACACAACATAAGAGGTAATTTTGACCCAAATTAAATTTTTTTATGACACATACCGACGAAAACCGAGTATTAATAGCGTCTCATGGATAGGAATTTATATTACTAGCACAAAAACCCTCAAATTCCACCCCCAAAATGTGAGGTTCGCCCTTAGATATTATACCTTTAGCTTGTTCGAGTTATTGAGTGAGCAATCATGTGTGTCTATTCTGTCGTTACAGATGTGTATGCGTGGTTTTGTCGCCTTTTTTTGGAACATTGGTATCAGTTACTTTAGGATTATGAGAGTGTACCGGTAGTATATTAAATACTAAAACTTGTTTTTGTGATGCATCCCGAGACCGCATAGTTTGTGTTAGGATTTGCTAGATAAGAGGCATTAGGATTAACCCATGTTTTAAACCTGTAATTGTTATAATGGTCACACCGATCATATAACTATCCCACACCCTTGCCATGCACTCATTTTTAGTGCAGGATACCCCTAGTACAACCCTCTGAGCCTATCCTTTTTCACGGTTTTCGTAATTTTCTGGTTAAGCCGGACTATTTATGAAGAGCATTGTCACCCTTAAACCAATCGTTACACCCAAATTGCCTTAGCCCACCTTGTATGTACTCATTTTTAGTACATTATTGTTTTAACCCAAGTTAATTATTTGAGTACACGGCTGCTAAGTCCTTATCCTTGTAAATACAGTTTTAGGACGATTGGGATTCATGATAGTATTTATTTCGCGGAAGAATGGGGAAGAAAAGTTAAGTCAATACCCCCATACAATTGTTAGATGATCTCCATGTTATTTTGATCCACCTCAAATCGGGTCATTAGTTAGATTGTAAATATCGAGCATGTAAAAGCTCAAGTGTAGGGGTACGTGTTATAAACCCCATGTTGTGATGTATTATGTTATTCAAAAAAAAGAAAAAGAAAGAGATTGATGTAGAGTTGTGTAGAGTTTGTATATCTTCGTCCGAGCCTTGGCTTAGCAACCAAACCAGCATGTATTCATGTAAATAATTAGCTAACCCTTCCACTCTAAATTCACCCAAAGCCACCCAAATGTATCCCATCCGTTTCTGTTTCCATTATCTGTTATCTTACACCTATACCCCACAACCCTTAAAAAGACCTCTTAGATAGTAATTAATAATGCTTGCGCCTAGCACTAGAGGTTTGATCCTTTACCAAGTTTATAGTAATTTATATGCTATGACAGGTAATGAGTGTTGATTTTCCATTTCCCCCTTATGTTATAATTTATTATACACCCGGGTGAAAGAGAGAATCCCAAACACTTATGTGAGGTGCAAGTATATGCTATCCGTGCTTTTAATTACAAGGTATAGAAGGTTGTGATGTAAAATACTTTTAAAGAGTAGGTAAAATGACTCTCATATTGCTATTGTCTAGGTAGAAAAGCCCATTTGCTTGAGGACAAGAAAATCCCAAGTGTAGGGGTATTTGATGAGGTGTCATTTTATACACTTTTCCGGGGTCGTTTAACCCCCTAAATCGTGCATTTATGCCCAAAATAGGTACTTAATCGTTCCTTTTCAGGTATTTAGCATTTGGAAGGCATTTGGAAGAAATACACGTGACTTGGGCTCATTTAGAGAAGAAATAAACAAGACTACGGATCTACACCAACATCTCTCAAGAATTTATACTCAGCAGCTGGAGACGGCGTCACAGATTACACATGACGCCTTCACAATCATACCAAGACGGCATCACAAGATCTCAAGACGGCGTCAGAATGCACGACCCAGCCCATTATCTAGAATATTCTACTCATGACGGCGTCACGATTAAAATGCGACGCCGTCGCAATGATTTTCCTATATATACAAATCCGTTTTTAGGGTTTTAAGTGTGTAATTTAAGAGTAAAAGAAAGGGGCGAACCCTAGTTCGTTCAGCAGCTGTTAGGGATGATTATAGGGCCTCAAAACCCTATTGTACTTCCTTAAATTAATGTGGTATATCCTATATCATAACACGGGGTCGATTCTTAGATTTGGCTAGTTTCTAGAGAGAGAAACACTTGAGAGAGTTTTCTAGAGAGAGAAAAAGTGTTTCTATGAAATGAAAAGAAATGACTAGCTTGCCTCTTCCAAAGTTGGAAGAGGCTTATATAGTACTTACAATATACCGGGTATTCGTACCCGACTTAAAACCGAAAAACGTACTATTAAACTACGAGCTATAATAAACAGTAAAATACACGGGGTGACCGAATCTTTTTCTAATATCTAACACAAAGTAAGCATGAAAAACAAATCTAAGTGCCACAATTTAAGCTCCTATAAGATAAGCTGAAATAGCAAACTAAGTTCCTACTGTTTTGAACCATGAATTCGTTGAACCATGAACTTGATTTTCAGAATTCAAAAACTTGCAAAAACTAACTTAAAGACTGAATTTGAGCTAAACAAAAGTGTTTAGAGAACCAAAGATTTTTTACACCATCTACTACTATATATAAGATATACCATAGATCTCATAGAAGCAAGTATAAGTGATCACCTGTGCACATTGATCCTATTAATGTCAAGACTATATAAAGTTTTTTAGGTTATAGTCTAGGCCAAACCACCTAGTTCTCTATAACCTTGGCTCTGAATACCAATATGTCACACCCCGACAAGGCGGAAACACAAGATGCGACGGAGAATTGATAATCACAACACATGATACAAGATAGAGAAATACTAAAATGCATTCAAAATAAGTGTCGTGACATTCCTCGACCACAAGTAGCACTTGGGTAAAGATCCATCAAAGAACACATCACATAGTTACAAATATTACAATCTAGATTCCCACGCAGGGAGAAGCTAGTCTCAAGATAACATAACCGAAAATGCTCAAGATCAATCAAAATAACAAATGCAAGTCTCTCAGAAGATTGATCCATACAGGATGCCCTTAAGGTCTGCTAAAGCTCATAACAAAACTTCACTGATCTTTAACATACTAAAAATGATACCTCGAAAAGGTCAAATAAATTTGGTGAGGCGCGTAGGTTTGATTACAACCCAGTTGTTGTGCCATAGTTTCAAAAGGTGTACAAATGTGCAATATGACAGTGAATACATGCAATAGATAAGATACCAAACGTTAGCAACACATGCTATCGAAGGTCATAGATACACCACTAATATAGATACCAACACTCCCAAAGATCCAAGCTTCTAAGTTAAAAACGCACCTACGCCTGACCAGCTGGTGAGCTATACACAGGGCGGAAGGATCAAAAGTTCGCAAATTCTCAAAGATCACGAGGTTCACAAGATTACAAGATTACTTCACAATTAACACATATGATCCACATAAAAGTTCTACCAATCTCATGTCATTCACATAGTAGTCATAGGCACATAGCATTGTCCAAAAAGATAAAAGTTTCGCACAGTAAGAAAACAAGTTCAAAAATAGATTTGAGTATCATTTTTCCCTAACGGAAAAAAGAGTCAAAAAGTGGGATACGATAAACTCACTTAAGCAAAAATTGATAAGTAGCAAGATCAAGATCAAACAAGTATTTGCGACGACGACTGGACACGACCTAGTCTAATTAATGTTAGATTTAGATCTATGCTTTCAAAAAGAGTTTAAGGTTGATGTATAGAGGTCAAATGTGCATTTTACGGTCACCCTTAATGTTATTTTTGGTGTGATGGTTAACGAATTAGGTTCAAAGATAACATGTTCTAGTTCATATCTTAGTATAATATTGTTGCGGTTGTCGTAAGGGACTTCTACAATAAGTTGTAAAACTATTGCTAGGCACAGTATCCTAAACAAATTGTTGTAGTAGTTTAGCAAGACTCGGGGATTGTTTAACGTTCTCTAAGGGAATAGGTTGGAAGGCTTGAGCACGGTTCGAACGGAAAATTCTATAGGTTGAGGAGAGATTATTTTGTATTTTTATGTTTTATGAAAGCAGGTAAAATCATATGTTTTTAAGAGGGTTTGGTTGGTTTTAGCTATTTAAAACTAAATTAATCCACGCTACTGGTGATAAACAAATTAATAAAAGATTGTATTCATATAATCATGTATTACTCATAGATTGCTTCTCCTAGTGTTATTGCTTTGTCACTGATATGTGCTATTTTACACATATCTTTTACCTTATAAAATGAGCTTAAATGACTAAAAATACATGAAAATGGCAAATATATGCTTGTTTTTGTGTTTATGTATGTGCAGGTACGGATATTAAAGAAATTGACAAAATCAAAGACAAAATCGGACGCGAAAAAGAAAGAACATGAAAAGCCGAGGCAAAAGTGTGCACTTATCAAGGCAAAACCTAAGACTAGCCCAAAAACCCAAAACAAAATTCCAAAACCGTCAAAGAAATAACACCGTTAGTCCCTAATTCATAAAAGGACTAACGGTCGTAAAAATTTTATAACCAAGCCCAAACCCACAACACCCGGCCCAATCCATTTTTAAAACCCAAGTCAAACCTTTTTACCCGGTCAAACCCCAAAATCCTAAATCAGTATAAAGAAAAAGGCACGCAACTTTTCATAGTTACTGTTCATCATCTCTAACCCTGAGTTAAACCAGGGTAAAATAAAACTCAAACACTGGGTGGAGTATTTATTGTCAACTTTCAGCTTAGAACGCATCCTATGAGTCCACACTCAAGTAGCGTGTGCCCTTTCTAGAAGTGCCAGCTTGGCGATCCGTCACATCACACACAAGATCAAATGGCTGAGATCAAAAGTTGTTAATTAAAATTGATGATTCGAAGGTGGGGAGGAGTCATATCCTTGGGCTCTACTCAAGGTTAAACTCACTAAGATGGCATACTTTGGCTCCTCAAGGACCTCCATCATTTACTATAATTAGAGATAGACAGTTAGATAGAATTCGTCTCTCTAATTTATGCTTCTTTAATAAAATTGGTTTACCAATCTTACTTTCCTGTAATTTACTTATCAGCACCTTTTTATTTACCTTGTCGAATTTTCTTTTCGTCGTATTGTACTCTTACATTTCTTATCAATATAATATCCAAAAATATTGACCATTCCATTGTAATGTCTTCTCTTAACCTTCTAAAAATTACTGTTTCAACCATTTATAGTTGTTTTCTACTGCTTCATTTGAGCTTTTGGATTAGACGTTTAGTGTTTCATTTTGATTTGGAAGATTTTTGGAATCTGGTTTGGTTGATTGGTTTCTATAAGCTTGCTTACAGCTTGGGTGATATGTTGGTTTGAATCAGAATTATAGCCTGGACCTAGGGGTGTTAGGTTTGTCGTTAGGTATTCTTTAAGTTTTAAGGAGCTAATTGTACGTCTTCATGTTACATTTGCAGCTATTATTACACTTTTACTGTATTCTTACTTATTCTAGTGTTAAATTTGCTTTTATATGACTTGTTTGCTTATTTTGATTATCTGTTTTTGATTTGTGCTTGTTGGATCCTAGTTTTCAAGTTTGTGCTTTAAATTTGCTTAAATTCCATTTCTATTAGCATAATCTGTTTTGCTGTTGTTCAAGCTTATTTGGTGGATTAGATTTGCTCATTAGGTTGTTACTTAGGAGATTTAGATCTGGTATTAAGTGTTTATGTTTTGAAAATCATTTTTACAAGCTTAAATTGCAAAAATTGTATGATAGGGTTTCTCCTGTTTGGCTTATTGACAGCAATTTCTACTTAAGTTAGTATTGTCCACATATCATTTAGCTTTCTTAGTGTTAAAGCTAGCAATAAATATCATGTAGTACTGCTAGGCTTTTTTACGCTTAATTTTAAATATTTTAAAGCTAGCAATACTAACTCTCAAGTTAGTATTACTAAGTTTCTTAAAACTTATTTAGGCTTATCATTGTGCTTATTTTTGATCCTTTGAGTTTATTAAGTTTAGGAATAAGTAAATTTTAGCTTATCTTAGTTTGCCTTAGTTCAATAAGTTTATATAGTGTAGCAGCTTTTAGGTTAAAGCTAGCAGTACTAACTCTCAAGTTAGTACTGCTAGGCTTATTTAAGCTCAAGTTAGTACTGCTAGGCTTATTTAAGCTTATTTTAGGATTTTTTTAAATTCTCGTGTTTGTTTAATTCCCGTTTACGTTTTATGCTTTCGTGTTTAATTGTCATTGCTTGCTTATAAGTTTTTGTGCATTTTCTTCTTGTCTTTATATTTAGTAGGTTTAGAAACAAATCAACCTCTTGTTTGAAAAAACCATTCAAACCAAATCAAAAAGCCGCGATCATTGACTTAATGATTTTCAATTCACACTTCGTCGAGGAAAAACGACCCGGGAGGTTTTTGAGACTACTTTGGTTAAAAGTTTGTTTCTAGACCCCGGCGCGAAAAAGTAAATATACTATTATTGAATAATTATCCTAATTATTACGTATTCATATATTTATATATTATATATCTTACGGGTATTAAAAGGAACGGGATCAATTTTTGGTGCCGTTGCCGGGGAAGTGTGTTACGATTATCACGTTTCATTCGAAGATTAGTGTTTTTGAAAAACCTTCCTCGTGAAGTTATTTTCCGTTTGTGAATATTTTAAACTTCTATTTTCTTTTATTTTACTATTTAAAAATAACATTTGTTAATCGTTGTTACGGTCTCACCTTTTAGATTTACATGCTATAGGGAAGTTTAAGGCAGGGTTCGATCAACATCACCAAATGGAGAAGGTTCATTCTAAATAGGCGGCCTCACAACTTACAGCTCCTCCAGCATTTTCTTTGTATGTATTTTTTAGGTAGCTACGTGCACGTTTGATTTTCGGTTACCAAAAATATTTTTCTTTCTTATTTTAATTCCTTTTCTTATGAATTATTTTCAAAATCTAAAAATATTCTCCTTTACCCTCAAATTCCGGTTTATTCTTTCCTTTTTATCCTATTCCATCCGTTTAACTTCTTCAACATGTCTGCGTTGATAAAGCCCATTTTTGTTTGCTCGTATTAGGGAAGTCGTTTATATGGATGGAAAACTGTTGAGCTGTTGCAGTGTAGCGATTCTGGAGATGAGTTTGTCTATGACCCAAATCCTTATTCTTATCATTGAAACGGCAAACTTCTTAAACCAACCTCTACAATACCAATACGAGACATACTCATGTGAATTTTGTGGAGGAAATACTCATCTAGGTTTCGATTGTCTAACAGGGAAACAACTGTCTTTGATCAGGGGGGTCCTGTTTACAATTAAGACTTTGATTTAACCAACCTTATCATTTATTTTCCGAGTCCAGCCAGCAACAAAACAATTTCTTGTGAAATTGCGGAAGTTTTCACGTAAATTTTTAGTGTCAAGATAAGCCAGATTTCTATAAATTCTAATTCTTTCGGCTTATTCTTAAATTCCTCAAGAGGACGAGTAAAGAGAAATTTTGCTAAGCTCAAGAAGACTTATGGAATGCTATAGAGGCACTTTTTAAGGAGTATGGTCATATTACCTCCTAATGAAAGTGCATGGCTTTATTTGCTAGCTGTGAAGATTTTCTTAAGATTAAGCCAAAACTATGGAGGAATGAGCAGAATTCAACCTGAAGTTTTTTCAAGAATTTTATACTTAAGCTTATGAATGATTTTGCAAATTTTAATGGATTCAACTAGAGAAGGAGAGAAGCAAGTAGCTCTGGTTTTATTCCATATTGGGATTTCTTTCTATGATTGCATGTTGAGGAAGCTAGAGACAACTTTTTGAAAGACGTTTACATCTTCTTAAGGAAGTTTAGTCGTTATTAACGTTTAGGTAATAACACAAAAGGTTATATTGAAGCTTCGGGACAAGTTTGGCAAAAAATTAAAGATGCTTTGATGGACAAGCAATATCAACAAGAGGATATTCAAGAATTGATGAGTAAACTCCTTGAAGATGTGCGAAATATTAGTGAAGAGTTTTCAGAATATATTAATTGTCCAAGCTGGAATCGTCCTCTTTTCTACTTCGACGATGACGATGATGAGTATACTGTTATATGGAGAAGGCTAAGCGATTACACCCGATGAACCATTGAGGTGCCCGTGTACTCTCTAAGTATGGGGGACAACGAGCATCTTCGCACTATTCCTGAAAGGACAGAATCTAATGTTGAGAACCTTATTCCATCCCAATGAGTCCGAGGTTACTTCCGATTTTGAAATCAGTGTGATGTTGCCCATTAATGATGAATATTTCTCAATTTGTTACATTTTCTCTTATTCCACTCGTTGAATTATTATGATTTTTTTCTAGTGACGACGAGTATTTTTCAGAGGAGGATAATTCCTATGGATGAATTTAAAATTTATTCTAATCCTCTTTTTGAGCTTGATGATGAAATCATTTCTAGTGAGCTTTCTAATAGGGGTTAGATGATACCAATCAGTTTCCTGGGAATAAATCTCTTAAAAATACCGAATTTGACTAATTGAATCGTTGCTTAATCATGAGTCAATTCATTTTATTCTAGATCGATTTTCTTCTTAAGGAGTTCGCCGGTGAACTCGCTCCGATCAATCCAATTTCACCGGGAATTATTAAAGCCAATTTTGATCCAGAAGAAGAAATTCGCCTTGTTGAAAATTTGTTGTATGATAATTCATCTTCACGACCGCCGAAAGAACTTAATTTGGAAAATGTTGAAACGATTATTGAGTCTCTCTCTCTCCATCTCCTATCCCTGTCGCGTGATTAGTGACTTCTTACTGGAGGATGAATCGATTTATTTCTTGCTTCGATGACTCGATGCCACCGGGCATTGAGAGATGTACGAACTATGAATCAGGAAGGGATATCCGTTTTCTTGATGAATGATCTTAGCAATATGATTCCCTCCCTTCTCCGGTAATTGAGTCATCTAATCTTGATCATTTTAATGATCCGTCATTTCCTCGTTCCTCTCATAGGAACACGGATGATGAGATTTGTTTAAATTTTAAGTCTGATACGCCCGTGATTAACAATTTTGATGAATTTAATAAAGACGAATGTTTTGACCCAGGGGGGTGAGATTGATTTTTCTCAAAATGTTGAAGATGACGATTCCTTCACATTGGTCATTCGGATTTTTCTCCCGTTTCTTACATATCCTGTGGATTCTCCTTTACTTCACTCCACCGGGAGTGAAGACACCATTTTTGACCCCGGCATCTTCACTTAGAGCCGATGGCATCTATCAGGATGGAAACTTCATTGTGCTTATAAGTTACTTTATGTAAACATTAATGAAAGCCCGATTGAGATTTCCTTTTCCATTTGCTTCCCCATGGACAACTTAATTCGGGGTCGAGTCAAGCTCGTGACTCGGTTAACAAAAACAAGAATTTCTATCTTCTTATCTATTTTCTAATAATTGATGTGAGAAGGCTTGTCCTTTCCTTTCTCGTGTTTTGTGTTTTGTGGTTTTATGTCCAGGATACCCGGATTTTGAAGACTCTCGTGCTTATGGTTTGTCATTATACAGTCAAGCCTTTCATATCCTCAGCTTTAACTTAGGGGATCCAATTATCCTAAAAATATCGATTAACGTTTTTATCTTTTAGCATATTAATAAACGGCTTTAGAAGTGCGTAGAGAAACCCATTATTCTTAATTATGCTTGGAAATTAGTATGGGGGTGACAGTCTCACATTGAGGACAATGTGTAGTTTTAGTATGGGGAGAATCTATCGATTTGATTATACCTGCAACCGTTGTTCTCACGTAACCCGTTTTTCCACCAAAAATATGTGATTTATGTGAAAATTAGCAAAAAAAATTTAAAAAAATTGCGCATGATAAAAAAAAGTGATAAATGTTAGAATAAAGTGATAAAATAAGTATTATAACACAAATAAAGGTGAGAACAAGAAGTTAATTTTGACCAGACCGGTTTCTATATCTTAGATTTCTCCTTAACTAATAATACGATTGTCGTGCTAATCTTTTATACAAGGAGCTATAAAACGCTAGTCTAGCTTGACGAAAATTTTACCAGTTATGCGGTAATCGTTTTTATGTGACAATAAAAGACCAAAAGTCAAAAAGTCAAGTCAGACTCGAAACGTCCAAGGTTAAAATAGTCCTTTAAAATTTCGAGAATTCCCGGATGTTACAAATTTCTTTATTAGAAAATTTAAATTGTGAAGAACCAGAGATGATAGAGTAGATTATACGTTTTGATGCTAAACATAGAATAGTTGGATTTCTTTAAAGCTCATAAGTGTTAATTGTGGCTTTTTCTCCCATTAGCTTGTTTCACCTTTATATATAATTGTTTAATAAATAGAGTTGTGTGGTTTTTTGGTTAATAATTAGTTAATAGAAGTTTTCTTTAGTTTCTTTGTGATTAAGAGAGAGTACACATCAAGAATACTTAATTTGGCATACTATATGTATCACAATAATAAATATTTTGCTTATCTCTTAAAGAGCCTTAGGGTATATGGGGTAAGTAGAATCTAATAAGTGAAATTATAGAGCCTTACAATGATCTTGTTTTTAAGCTTGGCTTGGAGAGGTGAAAGTCGGGGACGATGAATTTATCCATTTGGACACTTTTTGTGCTTTTTGTTCCGTGATCCTAAAAGCATTACATTATGTCACACATGAATAAGTTATAAAGCTGTAAATTATGAAAATCATTAAAAAAATGAAAAAAAATCTTTGAAAATGGAAAATGAGGTGTTTTAAAACTTGTGATTCCTTAACTCTCCCCACAAAA
>BQNB010113365.1:0-21955 GCA_026074375.1 Tanacetum coccineum
TTCCCTTCATGTACTCTCTTTTGAATCTTGCAACATTAGCATGGAATTTCGATCGACCCACCAAAATCGTACATAAGTTATTTACCAATCTCTCCACATTAAAGACATTGATAAATCGAACAAATCCAAAACGCTTATCATCTTTTGTCCTCTTTGTTGGAATAAACGAATCGACCACGTGACCATATTGCTTACATTAGTGGAATAGATCCTTAGCAGAGAAGGAGTCCGGGAAATTTGTAACAAAAATCAAAGTCGAAATCTTTGACACATCATCTTCTTTTGAACGAAAGCTACCCATCTTTGGATTGAAGGGAGATCTATTAATCGAAAATAGCTAGGGTTTAATGGTGGCAGGGATTAATCGGAAACGGAAATGGAATCGATTTGAAGAGGAGAATAACAGATCTAAATTACAAGAATCCAAGATGAGAAACCCGCCTAACACACTCGATATGAGATTAATCAATCAATGATTAATTCTAATTGCAGGGGTTATAACATGATTCAAACAAATGGGAAGAAGGAATTTAGATCAAATAAAAAAAGGGGTGGTTAGATCAAACAAAAGTATTACGTCATTTGATCAAAGTATTTTGTGCTATATTTTAAACGAGGTCATTAACCATCGCGCTTGGCGGCGGTAATTTTAGCTAATATCTAAAAATTTTAAATCACATAAATATTTAATCTTTTAAATCACAAAACATGAGTAAAATCATTTGTAAAAAATTATGTCACAAAAGGGAGGTAAAATCTTGGATCCGCCACTGCACGCAGAACCACCTTTGTTTCAAATTATAGTTTTCTAATTCAGGTGGATCATTTGCACACCGAACCACCTTTAATGTTCAGTGTTTGGTATGTCGGGCGAACCTACACACAAGCTATGTGTGGCACATGCGATGTGAAAAATAGGTAGGGATTCTCTACAATGACACTGTAGACCAATTGAAAGGGATGTAGCCTTTGTTTTGGGTCAAAAATCTCACGGGTTCCAATCCTGTTATCCCTACCTATTCTTCTCCTCTGGGCAATCACGAGGGATACATTGAGATCGATTCGGACATATTTCATTTTCATTTTATGAGAGTATATGCATGTTTATGTTTAGTATCGATTCGGACATAGCTAGTGCGCGTAATAATATCACTAAAAACTGGTTTTATCCTATTATATGGACGACTATGACTTAAAAAAAATTACGAAGCCAAAAATCGTGCCACACATGATCCAAAATCCTGCGTCCGCCACTGGTGTGCACTCTTCACTTTTTCATCCAATTCATTTGAACATATGTGCACGCCTTCTAAGAACATATGTGCACGTTGCGCTTACTCATCAAATTCAATAAAATATAGGTGCACGCCTTCAAAAAACATGTATGTTTCCGGTGGCCACGTAAACTTCAATCAAAGACGTATTTATAAAGCACCATACACAACCGCCCTCTTAGGTTCTTTTTTATACATATCAAAACTAATTTGTGTTAAACAAATAAGCAAATTCAAACACTTTTCCTGAAGCCCTTATTTTGAAGCTGCTTATCTGAACTACTTAAACGCAAATCTGTTGGAATATGAACAAATATAAATTATATATGTCCGGGAATTATTCGAGCCTAAGGGGACGCACACGTTAATATGTAGAACAACGTATTTAATATATTAATGTAATATATTAATTAGTGTTTAACAAACGATCGTTAAAAGTTTAACGAGAATTAAATATTAGTTATTAATAGTTAAAGGACTAATATGCAAAACCGGGAAAAGATAGTTTGGTTTTTTCCCCTAATTTCTTTATAGTCTGATCGAAACCACATCCTAATGAGGAATAGGGGGGGGACTTTGCTTGCAAAGATATGAAGTTAAGAGGGAGTTTATAAGGGGGTGTCTTAGGGTCCTTGAGAGGATATACTTCAATCCTAAATCCCTAATCTCTCTTGCTTTTTCCTCCTAGTTTGACCGAACCCAAAACCTTTTAAGGTTTTCGTTTTCTTTCCCCTCTGTTCGAATGACAGAATACCTCAAAGGGTTTTGTTTGTTGTGTGTGTCGACCTCAAAATCACGATAAGGTTTACTTGGTTTAGTTGATAGTCAATCTACGGTGATCGTTTGGTTAAACACTACTAGTACTAGCATACACGTTGTTTGCTAAGAACGTATTGTATGTTAATACTTAGAGGGATTATACTTTTGATCCTTAGTGGTTTTGCGTAGTATTATACACACGCGTATATTAAAGACGGTGTAACGTTTATTGTTAAAGTAGTGTAACGTTTCTTGCTAAAAGGTGTCGTTAGGTTTTAAAAGACTTTACAACTTACTGATGTTGGTTCAACATTGGTGCTGCTAGTGAAAACTTTGTTGTTGAGTAAGATTGAAGAAAATAGACTAAGTCTTTAGTATTGTTAGTGTATAGTTAGTACTGCCTAGTACATTGTTAGTACTGTTAGTATAGTTAGTGCTGTTAGTAGTAAGTTAGTGTTGCTAGCATATAATAGTTAGTGCTGTTAGGAGATATGAATGAGTTAAATTAGGAATAGATATGCATTATCTCTTAACGCGTTTTGTAAGCCCATTAGGGTTTTTCTTGGTGTATAAATGGAACCCTATACATAGTTAATAAGATTTTGATCAATAGAGATCCAATTAGCTATCATAGCTTGTAACATAGTATCTATTCATGTTATTATATAAAGTGTGAGTTTGTTAGAAGATCTCTTGTGTTTAACTTAATAAAGTTTTCTTTTTTGCATTGGTGATTTGTTTCGGCATAATCAATAGATGTTCAATCAGTGTTTCATTTATTTTTGCCTTTCGATCTTCTATGTAATAAACCCTTTGAAAGCTAAGGTTCATGATCCTATTCAGTTTAGGCGATCCATACAGGTTACACATCTTAAATCTCTTGTTAATTTTTATTCTATACGTGTTTGATCTTTCAGCTGCGTACTCGTGATTTGTTTTATTGTTAATTCGATCTAAATCCCCATCAGTGGTATAAGAGCATGTTATGAATTTGTATTTACAAAGTAATAAATTGACAAATAATTAGGGTTTCTTGATTTAGTTTTTAAGACCTTTGGTGCGTTTTATGCTTCACAGATTCGTCTTTGTGCATCAGATTCAATTTTATTGGTTATAAAATAATTAGACGATTCTAGTTTGTATTCCAATTTTAAGGATAAAATTGATGGGTTTAATTGTAAATTGATCGGGTTTATGTTTAAATTAAATTGTTAATTCGGACATCATGATAAATACATGAATATATAGCATGGCAGGGATATGTGATATTAACTCATGTTTCAATTGTTTAAGTATTATTATGCAAATATGATGATCAAGAGTTAAAACATAGACATTAAATTTATGTGGTTTTTGATCACGACTTTTAACAGCTTAGAGAAGACCTTTGCATGTCTTTATAGGGCCTAAATGTTAATTATGTGCTATGTGGTGTAATATTTGGATTTAAGGCTTAAGCCAATCGATTATGTTGATGGATGTGGCGGAGTTTGTTCGGACGAAGGATCTTTGAGCTCTTATAATGGAACTTAAATACATATTTTAATTTTTAAATTAATTAGGGATCATATTTGATATTTGGGTATGACTTAATTGTTAAGTGTTATTTTAAATAATTGTTATGTGGAATTTGTTCGTGTTTATGTTTTATTTTAGTTTGACTTATGAGAAAAATAAATGGTTTTTTCGAAATAAAAATATAACATGACTAATTATTATTGAAATCGTTTTATTATGGGACTATTTATAGTTCATTTGTGTTTTTCCAAATTAAAGTATTTATTTTGAATGGTTAAAACTGGATGTTATGGACTCATGGGAAGTACGGTCATCAACTAGACAAAACTAATAAGAGAAGTTTAAGGTGGATTTGTCTAAAGATTTCAGGTTTTAATAAAGACTTCGCGATGACCATGTTTCTGCTGGCTTCTTTGTTGCGTTCGATTGGAGTTACCGTGAACCTTGGACTGTCACTACTGTCGTATTTTTTACCATTCCTTTAAATTCTTGTATATTTGGAAACACGTTGAATCGTCAATTTTAAAAAACAGTAACACTCATTATACATTAGATGTATAGAAAAATATGTATACCGTAAATAAATAACTTTTGTGATTGAGTAAGTTTTTATTAAAATCTATGTTTCGATGCATGTATGCATGCTTTTTTCGTATCATATTTGTCATGACCAATACAATACCCATTTGTTAAATAAGTATTGCCATCCACATTTGTATAAAAACACTTTGTAGATGTTTTATTGCGTGAGACGTATGTAGATCGTAATCCAAGTGAATTATACACTTTTCGTTGAGACGTTTGTGTTACATTATTCAAGTTTTTTATTGGACGACTTAATCAGTTTATAGTAGACCTTAAATTGAGGCTAGATGGGGATAAAACATGCTTATAGTATATTATTATTAAATATAGTAAGTCCCATATTCGGATCTTGGCATCTTCAACAAATGATAGGCGTTTTCAATCCGATTTTCGGATCTGCTTATTTTGGTTGTTAAATAACGATGGAAATTAGCCAGGTCACGATCTAATAATTATTCAGTAAGTAAAAGGAACGATTCCATTCTCGATTATTATTCGTCGTCAAGTAGCAACGTAACTAAAGGCATTTCAAACAAAATCCCATCCTAATTTCGTGGGAAGGATACAATAAGTCGTTTTCATCAATCTTTGTTTCTTAATAGCCCATGAGAATGCGGTTCGGTCCAGATTTTGAGATATTCTGGTAACAATTGGTTGGGTGGATCGATGTTTTACATAGCTGCAAAAGATCCATCGGGTCATCGATTTGGTTTTGTACGTTTTATAAAACGTTAAAGATATCAATCAGTTAGTTTCCAATCTAAGAAACGGCATGGATGGGTGGTTTTCATTTATTTGCGATGTGGCGAAGTTTATGGTCGAACTTTATAATAGACCTGTGGTACGTTCTTGGGGACAGGCAAACCAGTGTAGGTTCGAACTCTCAATTTGTTAGTATTCAACGAAATGTTTTTCGTCTTTTTACTCGTATGCTAAAGCGTGTCCTGAGGGCAACAAATCAGTAGACATGTCGGGCAAATTATGGTACAAGTATGCTGGAGCAGAATCTGTGAGGGTGTCAGATTGTAAACAAGGTATATATAAGGAAGCGGGTAATTTGAAAGCGGTGATTGTGATGTCTATCTCGGTAGTAGATTGTATTGAATTTGGGCGATGTACTGGAGCGTTGTATTCTTGACTAAAGTTAAGATTTAAGTGTCATTTTCAGGAGCTTCTAAAACATATTCTTCTGAGGGGTTTCGATGATGTTGGTCTTAGATTTGTTGGGGGACGTTGGGTCTTGGTTGAATTGACTTATGGATTCAAGTGGAAAGCGTTGGAGAAAGACTTCAAAGCTGTTATTTAATAGAAGTTATTTTTTAGAGTTCAAAAGATGTTTCTCACGGATTTTATTCCAGATGAAGGATGTGTTTGGATAGACCTGGTGGGTTTATGCCATTGGCATCATGGGCTTCTAGAGTTTTATAAGAAGTTGGTGGTCGTGGGGATAGCAGCAGCGAGTTTACGGAAATGTAAGTGATGGAACAATGTCTCATGGGAAGGTTTGTGTCCTTACAGAGTCTTTAATGTGTGAATATAGTTCCCTTTATAGTTTCATATCGTAACGGACTTATCGATATTATCGTACTGAGTTTGCATAGATTGGCGCCAATATGCAATCGACTGGAGGTCAATTCCGAGTCTAATCCTCTGGAATAGGGAAGATGCAGAGGGGTCCTAGTTTGGATGAAAGTTTGGAAAATGAGGAGCATATGGATTATCGATAGTTGTGATTCAGATTACCCTAAGATTGTTAACAATGATTCGGATTGTGCATTTCTAGTCGGGTTTTGCGAGAAAAGAAAGGATGTTCGTGGGGTAGAAAGGTGGATCTTAGTGGACTCTTTGAAGAAGGCGAATTGGTGCTGATTCGGTCTTGTATAATGATGGGTGTATTAAGGATTGCATGAAAAGAATTTGGTAAGATGAGCTTGGTGAGATTCTTGGAGTTCATTCTCAGGGTGTTGTTGATAATGTTACCCACTGATGATATGAGGATGTTAACGCCGTTATTGCTCCTGAAAATGACTCCATCATTGCGGCCTCATCTATACACCCCGGGTAATGATTTAAATATGCTGCTGAGTCTGGTTCTTCGTGGATTGATATATTGGTCCTCTAACTAGTGTCGAGATAGATTCTGATAAACGATGGAGCTAGTAGAGGACCCATTGGAAATATAAAACGGGTTGTTCTCTCTCGCGCAACTACGTTCGTGGAACAGATTATTTAACTAGCGACCTTAGATTTGGGAGTTTTTATGGCAACGTTAAGAGCTATTCTTCTTCTTATGCCTTATCGAGACAAATACATGATTGCGGTTAGATCGCTTTTTGGTATGATTGCTGGGTGTTCGGTTTCGTTAATGGGAGTTAATTCAGTTGGCGCCAATGTGGGATCCTTCTTATTCATAAATAGCCTTTGGTTGTTTTGCGAGTCGTTTCGTTAGTGTTTCTGTTCTTTTTAGTGCTTTGTTGTTGGATCGTCTTTTGGTGTATATCATTCTGTAGTTTCTTTCTAACTCTTTTTTAATAAAATTCCATTTGCCGTTCAAAAAAAAAGTAAGTCCCATATGGTTAATGGTAATGGCTTTTTTATTGCACTTTAACTTCATGACTTCATTGTCGAACATTTATTACCCAAATTCATCATACTTCTTTTTTTTTTTTTTTTTTTTATGTCGAAACTCTTTGTTGGTTCGATATTTCCTTATTGAAACACTTGGTATAATGTCAACTATGCGAAATCTAATTGGCAGTATTAAGTAGAACACACAATGATTATCAAACAAATTTGTATTATACCTTTTGAATCTGCCTAAGTATGCAGATTCCCTAATACAATACTAATCTCTAATATCACTAACTAATGTTTTTGTATTGTTGCTTTGTTGTTCGTGTATCTCTAATACCTTCCTAGAGATCCTTTTATAGACATAAGGGGGGGGGGGGGGATTAAAATATTAAAAAAAAACCCCTATTTTAGGTTTACAATTCTTGGTTTGAACGAAAACTAATTCTAATCAATCTAAAATTACAAATACATAATTATCCTTTAATTATCCTTTATCTTCGGCAGTGCTTTGACTTTCCTCTAATACAAAGCATTTACTTTAAATATATTAGCAGTACTTTGACTCTCCTTTAATACAAAGGCAGTACTTTGAATGTACTGACAGTACTTTGACTTTCAGACTTGTATTCCCCATCCTCCCTACTTGAATTCCCATTGTGAATTCAAGTTTCTTGATAGCCATGTCGGTTCTTTGTTCGCATCAGTTGTTTTGTCATTGTTAGCAATACTAGTCTTATAATCTTTTAAGCTTTCATCGTTTTGATTAGTATCTGGTACTACAATCTGTTTGAGTATCTTGAAATGAAATCTATTGTTAAATTCTTTGTCTTTGCATCAAACAGATTGTTCTTCTCAGCAACATAAATGGTTTTTATGAGCCTTTACCAAGTAGCCATTCACTCTTGGGCTAGTCAGTTCTTTGGTACCTAGAAAAGGTAATAATCCATGGTGAACTTGAAATCCATTTCAACTCTTCAGAAATGATCTAGTTGTGTTGAATACTATATGACTTTTGGTAAGTCATTACAACCAAAAACGGATTTGATAAGTCTTTACCTGTAGCCGTTTGCTCAGGACTAGCCAACTCTCAGTAATAAAACATTGGTGAGTTGAGAACCATATAGTTTTGAGCAAACTATTAAAGCTATCAACGGATTTGAGTTCTCTTTACCAAAAGCCGTTTGCTTTGGAGTAGCCAATACTTTAGTGCAATACCATGGTGTATTGATCACCATACAATTTTTGGTAAATTGTCAACCATCAACAGATTTGAGATGTCTTTACCAAAACTGTTTGATTTGGACTAGTCAATTCTTATGTCTGTTAGATATGGTGAATTGATTACCATTTGTTGTGTGGTGGTTAACCAACATCAATCCCATTCAATAGTTTTATATTCAAACATTTTTGTCTTAAACCTTTTTGCACACTCAAATCTTCAAAATATTTCAAAAACAACTTTTTAACTAGCAGTACTTTTAGCAAAGTACTGTTTGTTTTAAACTAGCGGTACTTTGAATAAGGTACTGCTTGTTCACAGTTAAGTCTTTTTATCAAAATAAAATATGTTACTTTCAAAGAAAATTTTGATAAAACATACCAGCTGTTTATGATTGTTCACCATCATTCAGTTGTCACAAAATGAACTGAGTATCATTGTAATGGCTGTCTCACTATCTCTTCAAACTTCATTCCATGATCAAACATCCTGATCATCAACTCTCTAGTAGTGGGATATCTTCTTTCAGCCAGCTGTGATCATTGTACCATCCTTACGCTCTAGTGTATGCACTCCTGAAGATTCATTAAGTCTCCATCTTATGATTTCCCAATCTTCTTGATTCTTCTAGGAGTCATTTCACTTGTTTCTGGGTCTCCCAATTAAGTTGTAGATCTCTACAGAAGTACCAAACCTAAACTAGTTGGAGGAATGTGCTCATAATAGTCTTTTACAACCCGATATAGGTGATATAAATCCTGTCTATCCAAGATATGCAGTATCTCCCACAAAGTATTGAACGCTCTAAAATGATTATTTGCCCTAAAGATTATGAGATATTCTCCATCAGGTGAGTCAATGACTTTGAACTCTGTAATCACGGAGATTGCTTCTAGTGACTCTTTGTCTTGTACATTATGCTCAAAGTCTACAATCCTAAGATAGTTTCTTAGCGCATCAATTGTTTCCGTTCTCAACTTAAGCTTCTTTGATGGCTGTTCTTCAGAAATTGTAGCTTTTCTCTTCCTTAAGAGTCGCTTTTCATCTCTTTCCTGCAACAACTTTCTTTCTTTCTCTGAGCCCATTGGAATAAAATCTTTGAAGGAGTCTTTAATGGATTCTTGAACTTTGTCATACAATTCCTTCATCTGTGGATACCTAAGTTTGGCAAGTCTTGTTTCCTTGACTCTTTTAAGAAGTTCATCGTTTGATTCCTTTATTGAGCAGAGAAGTTGGTTTCCTCAAATAGTCTGTGGCTGTTTTCTTTAATTCTTCCAACCTTTTTTTTCTTCTCTGCATCCATCAGCTCTTGAATCTTTCTAGCAACCTCCTCATCATTTGTAGTCTCCAAGGCTCTGATTTGTTGAAGAGTTAATTTCTTCTTTTTGGGCTCTTCAACCAATATCCCTTTGCCTTTATCTTTTGGGTCAGTAGCTTGAGTTGGTTGTTGAGGTTGAGATTGTATGGGACCAGGAATGCTTAAACCTCTTGGTCTACTGATATTGAGAGAGATATCAGCAAGAACTTCATCAACTTTGAACTGTTCTTCAGGCTCTATATCTTGAGTTTGACGAATTGGGCTTGAAGGACCTGCTTCATCATCAAAATTTAGGGTCCTTGGAGTGACAGTACTCTGTCTAGCAGTACTTTGAATTGTCTCCAAATCTAATTCTTCAGTATCTCCACTCTTTACATCAGAAGCCTTTTTCTCCTCAATATTTATTTCTTCTGTTTCATCGCTTTTTCTTTCCAAGTCAGGAGTAACAGCAGCATCTTTATCAACAATATCTTCAAAGAAATGATCTGCTGTATAATCTTCTTGAACATAGTGCTCTTCAGACAAAGTACCTTCATCCTTATTCCTCCCCAATTTGACTGAAGACACTTTCTTCTTATGCTTCTTTCCTCTTGTCTTATGTTTCTGACTTCTCACCCAAAGAAGATGATGTTTGACCAATGGCTTGACCCCTTTGGACAACTTCTTGAGTTTGGCCTTGAGATTGATAATCTGTTTAGCTTGTAAAATGGTTTGCCTCTTGAGTCTCCTAACTTCCCTGTTTAAAGCATATAAATCCAAAAGTCCCTCATCTCCTCCAGATGTTTGAGACGCATCTGTGGGAGTATAATCATTGGGAGATTTTGGAATGTCAGTAGCATCTTGAACTGCATCAGTACCTTGAGCTTCATCAGTACCTTGAGCTTCAGCAGTATCTTGTAAGTCAGCAGTACCTTCAGCAGTACTAATACTAGCTTGAGCGGCACCTTAAGTAGGGGTATCTTGAACATCCCTTGGAGAATTGTCATCCCTAGAATGAGTGCTCTCACTTTGTGCTTCCTCTGCTGCTAATGCTGTAACTACCTCTAACATGGGTGGAGTCAAAGGTGTAATCCTACCTGAGAACTTAGGACTATTCTTTCTCATAAAGGTAAAAACCTTAGAGGGAAGAGTAATGGATGGTAGAAAATTCTTAGGTCTGGTTACTCCCTCTAATTGTTTGTTCAAAAATAGTTGAATAAATCTAGGATACATAAGAAAAGGTGTACCATTGGAAATATGTCCTAGCATTCCATTCATAATCATCAAAGAGAAATTGAACTTTTGGTTTGTGGCTAAACCTACTAGAGCAGATGCGATATTAGTCCCAAATTGTTCCCATGAAGTACTCTTAGGACTAAGACAGTGAAGTAATACATGAACTAAATACTTCCACTGAGGGCTAAATAAAGGTTTAGAGAAAGTAAGTTGTGCTAAATTACCCTCATAGCCTATATCTCTGAGTGAGTCCCAAATAACCTGCCTCGGAAAACAATCAACACCATTTGCATCATCAAGGAGTAGATCAGCCCGTATGGTTTCTTCAGAAATCAAAATCCTTTTGCCAGCGACCATGGCGCGAATATGAGGTACTTCATTGATCACTCTGAGAGAAGCGGTAGCCTAAAATTGTTGGAGCCACAGACCGATTAGATCAGGATCAACTAACAACGAGTAGTTAATGGAGCATCCAGCAAGATAATCAATGATTTGATGAAAATCGGCATTATTTTCAGTCTTCTCTACACAGGGCATCATGTTGTGTTTGTTACAAGTGCGAATGTTGGCCATTGGAAATGAAATTGATGTGCGTCGGAGGTTGTAATTAAAAATTTGTGAATGAAAAGAGATAAAGTGAGAGAAAAATGCAATTCAGTTGAGTTTTTATAGGTTGCGTTGGATAACTAAGAAGTTACCGTTGTAAATATGTTTTTAGCGCAAAAACGTATGTTTGACCGTTGACTGAACGTTAGAACAGTACTTAGTTGTCTTAGCAGTACTTTCTAAGACAAGCAGTACTTTGAGTTGGCTAAGCAGTACTTTCAACTTTAAAAAGATTTCTTCCAAACTCAATTTGTCCAACCACAACCTGAATCTTTTTCAACAATATTTCTTCAAATCATTAAAACTTACCTGAACTATCATCCATATCCTCCCTCAAATGTAGCTGTTAGGGCTTATAAGATCTTTTCTAACCAAATACAAGTACTTCACTTGTACACCCAGTACTATACATGTGATCCTCCCCTCAAATGTAGCTAATGGGTTCATCATACAATGGTTACCACCAAAAAATTAAGGTTTGCCCAACGTCAACTTTGGTGAGTAAATCTGCTACATTATTCTGTGTGAACTTGGACTACATTAATAAGCCCTCTGCTCATAACAATCTCGAATAATGTTGTATGCTCGAATCTGTATATGCGTAGTTTTTGAGTGAAGAACAGGATTTCCTCACATACATCTGGTAATTCATTTTCTAATTGGTATTTCAGGTGTTCATAAAGTTAAATCCATAATCGAGCAGTTGATTTTGCATCCAAAGTACCTGAGCACAACAACTTGCAGCTGCTACATATTCTGCCTCTGTAGATGATATAGCCACAATTGTTTGTTTCTTGCATGCAAGAGACCAGTCTTTTCCAGATATTGGACATCCTCCTGAAGTTGTCGTCTATCATGATTGTCCCTAGCATAATCACTGTCTGAAAAAGCTTCTAAATGAAAAGGAGAGTCCTTAGGATACCATAAACCCAATTTTGGTTGATGTTTGAGGTACCTAAAGATCTTTGACAAGGCTATGCAGGTTGAGAACCTTTGGAGTTGACATGAAATCTGCACACAGACAAACAGCAAACATTATGTTGGTCTTGATGCAGTAAGTACATGAGACCCCATCATAGACCTATAAAGATGTACATCAACATCTTCACCCTCTTCATCTTTTCCTAGAGATTTATGAGCTTCAATTGGGGTAGATGGGGTTTTTTTGGGGGGGGGCTTTAATGGTTCTAAAGTCAAATTGTGAGAATGTCATTCCACGTATTTGTTCTTGACCTAGAAAATGACCAGCTGAAGTTTGCTTGACTTGAGTCCCAAAAAGGAAGGTGAGTTTCACCCTTGAACTCAATCTTGAATTCCTTTTGCATAAGTTCTCAAAAATCCTTCTACCATAGAAAGATTTGGTAGAGCCAAGATCTAATTAATCCATCTACATATACCATGTTCCGACGATGATATCTCTTTATCCTTATTAATAAACAAAAAGTATGTATCAATAGCCCTCTAACCGATATCGCATGTTTCAAAGAAAATTAACAAATGGAACCGTCTTCATACACCATGCTCTTGGGGCTTGATGTAGGGCCATTAAAGTGCTCTGGACAACTCTTGTTAGACTTGTTTGGTATGAGCAGGATCTTCAAAAACAGGAGTGCTATTCTTACATACACCTCTTCTGTGATGTTGAATATAAAAATGCTCTTTTGACATCCATCTGATAGACAGTAAGCCCATTGAAGATTAAAGATGCAAAATGCTAAAAAGAGTCTGAGTGCTTCAATTCTTGGCAAGGGTGCAAGACTTCTTCTTTATACACACTTCTCACTTGTCTGTACCCTTGTGCAACTAGTCGTGCTTTATTCTTGATAATAGTACCCCGTTCATCCCCTCTTGTTTCTGACAACCAATTTAGTTTCGAAATCACTTCTCTTGCCATATGGTAAGTCAATAATACCCTTATGTTCTTGTAGCTTGAATTGAGAGCAGTTTCTTCTGCATGTTCAACCCAACTTTAATATACTAAAGCATGAGAGCCCTTTCTTGGGTTCCTCTTGAGATAAGAAACAAGCAAACAAGCATGTCTGCTGATCTTTGTGGTTAGTTCTGTTTTGCTTGTATATGAAAGACAGCAATGCTTGATGTTGGACAGAATCACTTTCTTTAAGCTTTCTTCTTGTAAGAACCCCAGCAGTACCTTTGCCAATAATCTGACTCTGAGGATGATTCTTATGAATTCGAAGTGTAGGAGTAGAGCTTACATCAATGGTGTGATCCATGTTGTTGTAATCAGGTGCTTCATCTTCCTCATTGTCTGTATTTTCATCATCAAAAGAATTTGTAGAGAAAACACCATCTTTTGGAAATCATATCAGAATCTGTAGGTGTATTACCAGTTACTTTCTTTGAGAAGGTGTGTTTTTAGCTGTACTTAAGTTAAAGTATGTTGAACTTTCTTTTCCCTTTAAGTGCATATCTCCTGCTTATCCTCTTCCAAAATGTTCCTATTGAGCATATATGTGATCTAGCAAGAGATTCTTGATGCATTAAACTTACAAGCTCATCATGTAGAGCTTGTTCTTCAGAAGACAATGGAACATCTTTGTCAGCAGTACGTTCCTCTGAATGCGTATTCTGAGCTGCATTAATGCTTGGAACATGAACAATAAACTGTTGGTCATCTTGATCTTCAATGTCATCATAAGTTGATCCTTTACTTCCTGATTCAGTCATTAATTTCTTTTTTACAGTTATTAATCATGAAGGAACGTTAAAAGATCAAGATCTAACATCAATCAGGACCTTTTCCTTTTGATTCTCATGATTTCAAGAAAGTCTACATGAAGACAGTCTGGACCTTTTCTTGTGACCCAGTTTATGACTCTTAAAAACCTTTGCTGCTAGTAGGAGTATCCAAACAGATATCCTTCCTTCTGACTTGCCACTCAAACTTACTATTGATCTGGTATTAAGTATAGTCAGAGAACATCCAAAAAGGTCTAATGAAACTGATGTTTGGAGATCTGCCATCAATCTTTCATAAGGACGTCTCATTGAGGTTTAGTCACCAAGACTTTGTTTAGCACATAGCAAGCAGTATTTGACTGCTTACGCCAAAATTGAAATAGGTAAAAGTGATGTCTGCTAGCATAGTTCATCAGCTTCAATGAAGAGTCATATTTTTCTTTCTGCACACCATCTTGCTGAGGAAAAGTCCTTGCATATGCTATATTCTCTCTTGATTCCTTTCTTGGCACAAAACTACCCATTCATTAATTGATTCTTGAACTCGTTCCCGATGGTCACACCTGATGGTTCTTACTTATATGTCTTAGCCTGTTTTCTAGACAACGAAATCAGATCATGAAGCATATATTTGTCTTCATCCTTGTAAGCCAAGTAAAACACCCAACTGAATTTACTACAGTCTATCCGTAACCACCAAGCAGTACTTTTTCCTATTTACTCTCTCTATGAAAACAGGTCCAAATAAATCCATACTGGAGCATTCATAAAGGTTCTTCTGAGTGGTTCTTTCTTCAATCTTCTTGCAAAGAAGTCCTGTGTTGTTTACCCTTTCTACATGTTAGGCATGATAGGATCAGCTTTAATGTCTTGAAGGTAACCTCTAACCAGATTGCCTTTAACTAACTTATTAATATTCTTGAAGTTTACATGCCCCAATCTTTTGTGCCATAAGACAGCTTCATCCTTTGTTGCCTTTGCAACCAAACAAGTTACTCCTCCAGAAGGAATAATATTCTTTAGATCCAGGCTGTAGACATCATTCTTTCTAGGAGCTCTAAGAATCACCAGATCTTCATCAACAAACTTAAATTGGACGATAAGATAAGACACTCCTTATCTGTGAAGAGGACTTGTGATTTTGTCACGATTTAGAGAAAATTAGATAAGAGATTGACTTAAGCTCCTCCACATAGCTAAACCTTTATCGAGAGAGGACTTAGAAAGATGTCTTGATGGTTCCTTTTCCTGTGATTCTACCTCCTTTAGGATCATTTCCAAACGCCACATAACCACCTTTGAATGCTTTAAAATCAGACAACTTGTCTTTGTCTCCTGTCATACTTCCAGAGCAACCACTGTCAATAATAGCATATCCTGTGATCTCTTCTGGATTGCATGTACAAAACAATTTTAAAGAATTTAGACTCTTTTAGGGACCCAAGTCATAACTGACTTGGATACCCCTAATGGAGTTACATACTCAAATCGCTTGAGTGTGTAAGATCCATTATCCCTATTCACAGAATCTAGATAAGCCCTTTTTGGTCTCTATGTTTGTTTTGATTTGATCATGGCATTCTTTTTGACATTTTGTGGAAGTACTGCTTGTGATCCAACAGTACTTCCTTTCTTAACCCAGATAGATTTCATGATTTTCTTGGGTCTTTGAGGTCTGTAAGGAGTTCTTGTGGTAGAAGACCTTGATGATGGTGAATAACTTGAGGTTCTAGGTCTTTTATTATCCATCCTTGGATAATAAGGTCTACCAGTACTTCGAGAAAGTACTGTATGTGGTACTCTAGGTCTAGCAGTACCTTGATAAAACACATTAGCAGTACTTTTTGAAGGTACTGTTTGTGTCTTTCTTGGTCTGGCAGTACTTTTCAACCCTTCCCGTGTAAGTACTGCTGATGGGATAAAAGACCTCATTTGGTGAGGGTACCTAGAGTTTCTTGAGAAGTTACTATGGTTCACCCTTTTATTGTTATTCCAGACTGGTCTTGTGTCCCTTGAACCCTGTGTTCCCTCAGGTTTATGAGTTTGGGTTTGTTTGAAGGTTTTTTCATGTAAATTACAGTCCTTGATTAGGTGATTAGGACTGTAACATACATAACATAACTTACCCCATTTATGCCCAAGACCCGTTTTCCTAGATCCTTGACCAACACTGTTTTGACTGCTAGGTGACTTGTTTTCGAAAGATGTTTCACTATTTTCTGAGTTCAAAACAATTTCCTTTTGAATTTCTGAAGAGTTTAAAACAGTCTCTTCATCATCACTATCAACCCAATCTTCAATCATGACTTTATTTCTATCAATTTCTGGTTGACTAGACTTTGTATTCTCTTGATTAAGGACCTTATTCCTAATGGCTAGTTCATCTATCCCTGTAAAGGAGACATTTGCCCTAGGTGGTATGATAGTACCTGTAGGTGGAGGTACTAAATGAAATCCTTTTGCTTTTTGAAAATTTGGATACAAAGATTCAGTCGAATTTGTATTCCAGTGAATTGTCACTATCCTTATACTACTTAGACTCAATCCCCAAATCCTTACATGGACTTATCAGACAATATCTTCTGTTTGTTTAGAACTTCATTTTGAAGTACAGAAGCATTTTTCCATTTTTCAAGTTTTACCTTGAAATCATCTCTTTCTTTTAAGGCTTGATCTAGTTCCTTTTGTTTTTCTTCTAGATTCAAATCCCTTATCTTTAAGTCATATTCCATTTGTTCATACTTAATCAACCCCATGCTATTTCATTCTTTTCAGTGTTTTCTAAGTATAACGTCTATGCTCTAAGCTTCATTTGCTATTCATAGAATTTCAGACCTAGCCTTTTGAAATTGTCTCTTTCAGTTTGATAGTTTTAAGCAGCTTTTTATAAGATTTTCTTACATTTGAACAGTAGGTTACTCTTAGTTTTGTATAGCCATCAAGGCTAGAGACACTGGTGTATCATCAGCTTTGTAGCTCCAGTCAAAATCACAAAGTCCATCTTGTCCAAAGTGCACATGTTCTGCATCAAACTCCATGCTCCAATCATCTTGTTCAACTTCAGTCAGTTCCATCATAGCAAATGTCACTGGTTCAGCATCAAATTCCTTGGTCCAGTCAATATCTTCATTGTTGTCTGTTGCCACCAAGGCTTTTGAGTTTGAATCTTCAATAGCCACAATCCTCTTTTCCTGACGACCATTTGCTCTGTTTTCTTGATATTTATCAAATCTGCACTCCCTAGCAAAGTGACCCAACTTTTGACAATTAAAACATTCAATCTTTGATTTGTCAAAAAGTTGATCCCATTCTTTGCTTGAGATCATTGGTATTCCTGTTTTCTCATAAACTTCCTTTTCCTTGCAGTTATCATAGCCACCTGCCATCTAATGTCAATTTCTTCATAGCATCTCTCATCAAATTTGGAGAATGGTCTTCATCATCATGAGTTGTAAGGCATAGATGTTGGTGAGAAAGAAAGAAACATATGATCTCATTTCTGAGTGGGAACATAGTTAGTAGCAGTGTGACACCTTGGCTTGTTGAGACTAGCTTGTGTATTTCTTTTGGGATATTTGTTGGGTCAGCAGTACTTTGTTTCAAAAAGTACTTGCCTTTCGACTTCAGTGGACAGAAAAGCAATATTTTGTGAGCTGAGTTTGAAACACCATTCAATTCATAGCTCATTACACCTTCAAGTTGTTGTAGAGATCATCAAAAACTCCAATTCATCCAATCCGGTTGACCCCGATCTTGTAGCAAACTACAGCCACACAGATGGTAAGCTTCTTTAGAAGCTTCAAATTGCTCTTCTTGGGGACTCATGCTTAGCATCATAGAATTAATGCATACTAAGAAATGTTCTGAACTTTTCGTGATGCTGAATCTAGATCTTCTCGAGGATCCAATAGTAAATGTCTCGAATTGTTGTTTCGAGAAGAGATCTTTTGCATCTTCTTTGTTGCGTCATTGCCATACCAAATCTTGCTTTATGATCTGGACCATAAGTTTTTGCATCCTTCAGCATCATGATAACTGAGAAGATGTCTATCAGGTATTGCAGAAGCATTATGTTAGAGCTTTTCATTGTTTTCTTCTTGCGTTGGCAGCGAAGCGAAAGTGTTTGGTTGCTGTCTGAGGACTGCATGGATCATGTTGTAGGTTGGTCTCCATGAGTATTATATCCTATAATTTTGATCAGTTGATGGCAATACTGTCGCAATATTATAGACATAGGTATATATTCACCGTCATTGATCAATTGGGATTCTTAGATGAAGTGACGAACGAAGGTGGGAGGGATAGGTTCAGCTTCAGACTCTATTTTGGAATGTGAACGTTCTGCGAATATGATTAAAAATTCTCTTAGTCAGAGTCTTCTACACAAGCTCGGATACCACTTGTTGGATCGATATTACACTTATTGAACACTGATTATAGTGTCAACTATGCGGAATCTAGTTGGCAGTATTAAGAAGAACAACACGATGATTTATCAAATGATTTGTAATATAACCCTTTTGAAATCTGCCTTAGTTGCGTTCACATTCCTATATCTAATTCTCTAATATCACTAACTAATGCTTTTTGCTATTGTTGCTTTGTTGTTCGTGTATCTCTAATACCTTCCTAGAGATCCTTTTATAGACATAAGGATAACCATAGTAGGTTTACAATTCTTGTTTGACACGAAAACTAATTCTAATCAATCTAAAATTACAAATACATAATTATCCTTTAATTATCCTTTATCTTCGGCAGTGCTTTGACTTTCCTCTAATACAAAGCATTTACTTTAAATATATTAGCAGTACTTTGACTCTCCTTTAATACAAAGGCAGTACTTTGAATGTACTGACAGTACTTTGACTTTCAGACTTGTATATCCCAACACTCTTATGCAAGTTTGTTGCCATGTTTTGCAAATGTGAGATTTCTTGGTTACATTTGCGTCTTTCATGTATTTGTTACAGTTTTTCTGTATTATAAAAGACGTGCTATAATTTTTTTTTGAACATAGGGATTTTATTAAAAAAAGACTAGCAAGAAGCTAGGCTAAGCAACGAACATAGAAATAGCGTTAAGCGGGTCTTTTAACCACGCAACCCAATTTACATTAAGCTTCTTACATCTACTAGACACCCAAAGCCAAGTATGTGACACAATGCTGTCGAAAATCAAGCTTTTAAGAGGCTTCTTCGAAGAGAAAAGAATCGCGTTCATGTAGATCCAAATGTGCCACCACATGGAGAAGAAGGAAGCTTCTAACGCAAGCTTTTGAAGCTTGTTAAACTTGAGATTGTTGAACCATGTCTCCCAGGAGGTTGGATCGCTTCCTAATAGGGTGTTTGAGAATGTTCCACATCGACATAGCAATAGCATCATGTCTATGTATACATCGTGCAACCAAAAACAAGTGGATTCCTAGTTTCCACTACATTCGCACATATGGGGCACAAAGTGCAAGGAATATCTAGGCCTCTATTGGAAATATTAGACCTTGTAGGGAGATTGTCAAGAAACATTAAGCTTAATAGGGATAGCCTTGGACCAACGCGTTCATGAGGATGAGGTAACTAGCAAATGAGAATCGATTTCTTCTCGAGCCGACTTAACAGAAAAAACACCATGCCCATCCAAATTCCAATTCCATCGATCATTCGCGGAGGACAAAATTACTGAGGAGACTAACTGAGTAAGCTCAAGGAGTTGAGACTCCTTAATACCAGCCATTGGGCGTCTTCTAAAAGTGAGAGTCAGATTTGAATCATTAAGTTTGTTTGAAACCGAAACGTCCTTTTGAAGCTCCAGGTTATAAAGTCTATGAAATTTTCACATGATATAATGCTCAACGTTGATTTCTTCTCCTTGTCACTTTTGTCTCCTTGAACGATCAGAATTTCATTTTCGTAAGGAATACGCACTATCTTCTCGTTACAGACAATCACTGCATGTTGCTAACCAATCCATGTCGATGATAACGTCAAAACTACCTAAATCTATGGGCATCAGGTCGATATTAAACGGATGTCCTAATAATCCTAATGTACAGCCTCTAAGCACAATGTTGGTTTCTGAAGTTCTTTCGTCGGCTAGCTCGACAGCGTAACTAACGTCTAAGACAGAGGGAATGATATCTAGCAATGTACTAAAAGTATTTGATACGAAACTTCTATCGGCACCCGAATTAAATAACATATAAGCATGATGATCATTGAGAAGGAACGTACCCGTGACAGTGTTGGAACCCGAGTTAGCATCACCTCCTCCAAGGACATATGCTTTGCCTCTTGCATCGGGGAATCCCGCTTTGTTCCCACGGTTTTGGTTCTTGACTTTGGGACAATCCTTCCGGTAATGTCCTTGTGCACCACACTCAAAACACGTAATAACCCTCTGATTCGGCCCTGGAGTTCCTTGAGTAGTTGTGGCAATTACAGCCCTGCAATCTCTTGTCATATGCCCAATTTTCTTACAGTTGTTACACTTTATAGTACACTGTCCCTCGTGGTGTAGCTTACACTTAGTGCAAAAAGGACGTGTTCCTTCATAGCCATTTTTCTCATTGTTACCAGCCATATAGGCTCTAGCAACATTCTGACCTCCAGTGTTCTGTCGTTTGTGGGGCGGTTGTTGCCCACGGTTTTTTCCATAATTGTTGTTCAATCTACTCTTATTCTCTGCATTTCTTACAGCATAGCCCTTCAACTGTTGATCCATCAAGTTGTTGGCAATCCGAACAGCATCTTGTAGTCTTGTGGGTTCTGCAGCAATTACATTCCCTTAGATATTATCAGGAAGACCTCCAATGAATTTCTCCACCCGATCTTCCTCCTCGGGGGCCATTTTGTTACACATCATGGTCAGTTCTTGAAATCTCTGAGTATATGCAGTCAAATCATTGTTCTTCACGGTTAAGTTCCACAGTTCAGTTTCTATTTTCTGAATCTCATTCCTTGGGCAGTGCACTTCAGTCATTAGCTTCATGAGCTCTCTCCATGACATGGCAAATGCAGCCTCAGTCCTAATAGTCCTCTTATGTAAGTTCTACCAAGTTAGTGCACCGTCCAACAGGGTGCAAGTAGCATACTTAACTTGGGACTTCTCTGGGCAGTTGCTGATATGGAACATTGTTTCCATTTTCTCAAACCATCTTATCAATCTTACAACTCCTTTCGTTCCCTTAAAGTTGAGTGGTTGACACTTCATGAAGTCCTGGTAGGTACATTCTCTAGCAACATGTCTATCACCTCTAACATTCTCATATGGATTCTCATTTTTACCATTTCCATTTCCACCATTTCCATTGTCGCCATCACTGTCATTTTAGCTTTGGTTTTCAGTCTCGAGAGCATTGGTGGCACGGGTCTACTCATAAGTACCCAACGCTTCTTCCACACGTCGGTTAACGAGTTCTTCGATTGCTTTAGGGGTCATACCGGAGCGAGTGATAGTAATTGTTCTACATCACAAGACACAACCCATAGTGAGATTTTGAAACGAATACACTATCATTATATAACGATAATTTAATACATGCTATGAAATAAAATATAATTATCACACGATTGCCAGAACGAATAAATAACAATATAGATAAACAAGCGAGAGAGTCAAAACAAGCTTTTCCTTTCATAAATAAAAGCATAATTCGGTTACAACCAATTCCAAAATAGGTACATGGTCCATAATTATTTCTACTGCTAACATCTAGACCTAACCATCAGTCTAGTGTCCTACATGATCATGGTACTGCTAGTCTAAGGGCGAAAACCCAAATGTCTCTCAACATATGACTCCAACCTTCTAAGTCTCCCCCGAGTATCATCGCGATCCCCACGAACCTGACGAAACTTCTCCTGTGAAAGAGACATGTAAAGCCGAAGACTGTTCACACAATATCTCTTGATATCCAACATAGCATAAACCTTGAGGTTCTCCAACCTCAAGCTATCAATCCTCTTGATCATACTAACTCTCTGATGAATCTCCTAATGATGACTCTGATGTAGTCAGTGTATACAAAGTAGATAATAAAGCAGCACACCAACAACGAAATGCCTCACTACGTCATGGTGCTCTCCTCGGAGGGTAATCTAATCTAGGTGATACATCTCTAGTCGAAGATCCAGAATGAGCCTGATTTGGTGCATCTAAACCCGAAGAATGAACTGGCGAAGAATCCAA
>BQNB010113366.1:0-21955 GCA_026074375.1 Tanacetum coccineum
GGTTAGTTTACCTTGGCTAAATTATTACTCTTGTATTGATTATGATGTTTAAAGGCTAATACCTTCGAGTATTAGCCATTATTATGAATATCTGAATGTTTGGTTTGTTTATCTCGATTGCTTAATTTATTATTGAATTATTGATTATGTTTATCACATGATACTTGTTTATGTGCTTTAATATGCGACCTATCATTAAACTGGATCTAGTGATACGGACCAAGTAATCTAGATGTCGGGATGGCTCTCCATATAGTAATTCGTATAGGTGGAACAAATAGGATCACTAATAACGTCCTGCTTACCTTAGTTTTATAAACAAGTTAGACTACCATAGGCCATGGTGTAGAACTAACAAATAACGTTCTAATTCTTTAGTATAGAGTGGATTGTGGACTACCACCCAATATAAGTTACCGTTAAGCAGTAAGTGGGTAAAGTCTCAATAAGCTAGGGTTCGTACGACATACACCGTGTTGTCCTCTAAATGAATTATAATCAATAATAAGGATGATTTATGCAGATATATTTAATTGTGACAGAATTCTTCGTATCTAGGTCTTACGAAGAAGTACCGCCTAACTCTTAAGAATGATATGCCGCCTCGAGATAAGTAATCATTGCACTAAATAAATAAACCAACGTTCTGATTTGATTAATAATGGTTAATACGGTTTTTTATATATGGCTAGACCGCTCTTTTATCTTCTGTTAATTTGCTTGCGTGTGTTTTAGTGTCTTAAGTTGATTTTAGTCACCACAAAACCTGTGCCAGTCTCTCAGGCTGACAATCCCTCTTATCCGTTAGATTTAGGATTAACATAGGTTTAGCATAGGTTTAGCATAGAATAGAATTAACTTAATAGATAACCAAAATATTAATAAATTAACTTAATAGAATTAACTTAATTGTTTGTGTGTTTAATTGTTTTCTAATACACTGTTTTGGTCGATAACCTGATACGGCGTATCCAATGGATACGGCGTATCCACTTCCATTGGATACGGCGTATCCAACTTTCTTATCTAATGCAGCGTATTCATTCAAAAAGATTAATACGAAGTATTCATATCCATTTGGATACGGTGTATTGATTATCTGATACAGTAACAGAGAAGTTTTTCGTACTCAAACTTAAATCTTAAAAATTTATACACGCCTTTTTCAACTGGTTCTACTGATAATTTTCTGGTTATTTTCAGTAATAATGACAAAGGTAATCAAAGGAGAGTTTGAGAAACTTGAGTCCGTAAAGATCAGTAATGTTTCGCTCACTAGCAATACATCACTTGAAATTTTCAATGAAGAATTCATCCGCATGAGCAGAATGGAGGACGACTTGTTTACATATGAGGTTGAAATTGATGAGGTTACTAACATTCTATGTGACTTAAAAAAGGAAGACGATACGGAACAATAAATGTCACATGAATCTGATGATGATATGGAATATGATCCATCCGATGTCGAATTTACTGAATGGCTAGCTTCAAAAAATTTTAACTATAAGACAATAGATCATTATACAATGAAAGCATTATGGATTTATTGGGCTAGAGGTGATGATGAAGTTGAACTCACCGATGAAGAATCCTTTAATTCTAATGATAAAGATGAAGTTGCTAAGATTTTTAGGATCGAGGCTAATGTATTTGACTTCGAGACGCCTTTGTGTAGGGCCTTCAAGGAGTTTAATTATCTTCTACATATCAATCCAGATGTACTTACTAAAGATATTAATGGATTTAAAACTTACGAAGAATATAAGGACGATTAGATATATGAGTGGAATAAAGATGTGCCATGGGTGCATGAAAGACCATAGACAGAGAATGGAGTATGGAAGGAACCAACTCTAGTTAAACATCATTGTAAGCCATTTAATTATAAAAGTGGGTGTTCGAAGTGGCCTACCTGTAGCTGGAAAGATGATGGATATTGTAATGGAGGGAACTTTCCAGGAGCTTACATAATTGGAAACACACTCCGTTACCAAGATTTAGAATGGTACGAAGCTTTGAAGGATAGCAAACTCAAAGAAGAAGCTTTAAAGAATAAAGCCATCATGGAAGGAATGATTGACGAAGATGAAGAATTAAGTAATTAAGGTGGAGAAGATGGGACGACTTTGACAATGCCAACCGTGATAATAAAAGTGAGAATGAGATGGAACATGAAGATGAAGAAAGATGTGAAGTGTTTGATGATCATGATCCATCAATTTGCTATATAAGAAGATTCGAGATGGTTAAGTATTCATTCAGAGATGACGAAGAGTACGTGGCTATAAAAGAAAATGAATACGATGATTTGACGAATACAAGCAAGGAAGCAATCCACGCATATCAAGAAATCTTTCGCATGGTGGACAAAGAATGGATGGTAACAAGAGCCGAATGAAGTAAGGAAAAAGTCTAACTTAAAGACTAGCTGAAAGAAAAGTGCTTCTCGGGAGACAACCCGAATTGTTATTTATTTTTAACGAGTTTGTCTTCCCAGACTTCAATACGGCGTATCCACTCCATACCATATGGCGTATTGAATGTCTAGATGTTATCAGTCCTTTATTTTTATGCACTTTAAACATTATTGTTAGTTCTGTCAATACGGCGTATTCATGTACATGATATGGCGTATTCAACAGACTGACCCGTATTTAGCTACTTTTTATAGGTTTCTCAATACGGCGTATTCCAGTTTATGGATACGGTGTATTGGTTTCCTGTACACTTTATTTAGCTTATTTAATTAACCGTAGATACCCAAGATAGGATTTTGCATGTTTTTCCTATATTTTACACAGGACCTCGCTGCAAAAAAATCGACGATGTTGGTGAAGTATCTACAATCTGGAAATCTAGAAGTGTTGGAGTCTTGAAATTTCAAGATGACTGCTCAACACACATCCTTGCTCATAAACTCAACTTAGAGAATCTACCGAGAAAAATATCAGGGGAGTTTCTCATTCTAATTCTTTTAATTCTCGTTTTTAATGTTTTATCTATACAATGAGGACGCTGTATAACTCAAGTGGGGGGATAGGAATTAGAATGTATACTTGTCCTATTTTTCACATAAAATGCTTAAATTATGCTTAAATTTTAAAAAAATTCAAACATACTTTTGTGAAATTACTTGTTACATAACCTGCACACAATAACCTTTATTATATATTGTGAGGATTTAAACTTATCCGTTTCCAAATGTTTACCCAAATTCCACAAAATATGAGTGTGCCGGTGATGTTGTGGATTTTAGAACTTGTCTTGGTATATCTATTCGAGACCACAATAATGAGTACTATGGATTTAGATGGAGTAACTTGTTTAAATTGGTAAATTTCTAGGATTACACCCAAAAAGCCTTTATATGTTGTTTTATTAACTAACTACACTGGTTAGTTAAATCCTCGTATAAACCCTTTGTTTACTCTCATCTTAAGAGTAAGATACCCCTAGAAAAACCAATAGAGTCAATCCTTTAAGAATAACACCAAATGTTCGTTTCGTTACACCTTTACACCTTAGCCAACCCTGTTAGATTAAGTCCATTTATCAGTTGCTAGTTGCTTAAAGTGTAAAGTATGTATTTCCCGAGTCTTGTGTCAATTTTCTATCTTTGGTACGGTTGGGAATAAATTTGCACATTGCAAATGGGAATGTATAAATTAGTCAAAACTCATGTATTTTTACTACCAACACAATTATTGGTACGTCCGAAGAATGAAGAATTATCAAAGGAATTATCCGGAGTTATTATGATTGTGAAGATGCTGAAATTACACCGAGTTTCGTAGTTAATATATGAAACAAATAGAAAAATCGCAACAAAAAAGAGGAGGAAAGTTTGGAGATAATCGTTTCGCAAAAGCTTGGACCAAGGAATTATATGAAGGATCGATTATTCTTGATACGTCTATAAGTCAACGATGTAAAGTTTTGTATAAAGTGGTAGATATCGCCACTTGTCTTGTAAAAGTATGTAAAGTATGAGATGATTAGGAAGTTGACCGTTACGAGAACGCTAACTCAGGTTGTTGTTTTTGATCTATGATCAAGACGTGTGTAAATAGTTATGCCTTTTTCATGGTAACGGTCGAAAAAAAGTGTCTAGCAACTTGTATCTTGGACTTAGTCTATTTGTTTTGTAATTTTTATTTAACAGCAATTTATTTCCCTTTCCTAATCATTAACCATGGGTTTTACGTGAATGAGGATGTGATCGAACATGCATGTCTATTCTGTCGTTATGGCCATGTATGCATGATTTAGCTGCCTTGTTGGTTTATTATTATTGCTGAAAGTTAGAAGATCCATATCCTATATCATTCTTAATCCTAACCCTTGGTTAAACTCGAATGAGGGTGTGATCGAACACACATGTCTATTACGTCGTTACGGCCATGTATGTGTGCTTCAGCTGCCTTGTTGGTGTGGTACTTTTGGTGAAAGATTATAGAACGATCAACGCTAAGCCTTATTATAAAAACCCATTTTACCTTTATAAACTTGTTACTCCTTAGCTCTAGTGGTGGAGATATGTATCCTTACCAAGCCTATGATAGAATACTCGTCACGACCGAGCAATTGAGTGAATTAGTTACATGTTACCACATAGATTAGTTAAGTGATTTGAGTGTTTTCATCTTCTTATTTCGTGAGGTGTTTGGTTGTGTACTTGTAATTGATCAAATAAATGCTTAACAAAAAAATCCTTAGGGATACACTTTTATAAACTTCTAAAGGCTACTTGAGGACAAGTAGGATTTAAGTGGGGGGTATTTGATGACATCAAATAATGTAACTTTTATAGCATCATTTATCCCATGAAAATAACCCATTTTATATAACTATTGCAAAGAATTATTACTTAATCGTTTATGTCAGAACCAAGAAATCACTTCCACTTCATAATTAAGAATAAGAAATTAAGGAAGAAGATGATAAGAATTGTAGAGAGAGAGAGTAGAGAGAGAAAGTGAGAGAGAATAAGATGATTACTTGCAAAATGAAATAATAAAAATGACCAACCCCCCTCACTTTGCTTAAGGAGGTGTATTTATACCTAAACTAAAAGGCTTACATGCCTTTAGTATTTCTACGGGTCAGGCTCGGGATTACTTAGGCTTTCGCCCGATATACGTGACCAGTTAGCTTACATTTAAGAGCCCGTTTACCAGTCTAGCCTATTACAACATATATTAATTAATGACCTAGACATAATATAAATAAATGAACGAACTTCCTTGTTCGACTCAATATTTTTTAGGCTAACAATCTCCCTCGAAGTGAGTTCATTGTGACACTCCTTTGTGAGATCAATGAGATTGCTTTTGTCGTTAAGCTCTTGTGATCTTTGTCTCTGTCTACGTTGTAGGCTTGTTCCTTCATGCTTTGTGATCTTTGATCTTAAGCCTTTGTCATTGTCTTTAGACTTCGTCTTTTTCGTCCGAGATCTTTAAATCTTTATCCTTCCGTCTTGATCGTCTTTGCCACCTTGCGATCTTGTGTCTTGACCAACATGCTCATACTTTGCATCATCTTGAAAGCTTGCTAACAATCTCCCTTGATAGACTTGATATCTTTGAAGGAAGATCTTGTATATCAGAGTTTGTGCGGAAGTCTTTGTCTTTAATTCTTGAGCTTTCATGATTCTTGAATCTTGATGCTTATAGAATGTCTTTGTAGTTTGAGCATGAGCATGTGGTAATGAATCCGACTTCAGCTGGAATGAGGCATCACCATCTCCATCTTTATGTATCCTGAAATAAAACAGTTAGCAATAAAGCGGGTGGACGAATATGGCTTTGTCATTCGTCCGGATTTGGTTAGATTAACCTCCGGTTCCGTAGGACCGTTTTACAGTATAAATACTGTACCTGTGATCAGGTAGATTCAAAGAATCTCCTTGACAGGGTTTCCAGCTCAAAGCGTAGGGTCTTCTAACACAGATGTATTAGATTTGCCATGCTTGCTAGTTCTCATTACCGGAACGTCTCAAAGCAGACAACACGGTAAGAGTGAATCAGATAGTTACTATCTTTCTGATTATGTCGTCAATTCATTTACTGGACCTTTATCGATATCCAGTTGACACAAGCTTGATTCATATAGAATCTCGCAAGTCACCTACCGCAGTGCTGTTTGATGATGACACTGGAAGGATTTCCATTCGTCATTGTGAATACTAAAGAGTATCACTCTGAATGTTCTGGCAGAATCACAAGGATAATGCGTAGGACTCTTGTTAACAGCTTGTGAACTTAATGATGTTCAACAAGTGTTTGTCATGGAATGTGTCCTAATGAGATTTATTTGATGATCTCTTGGCTCTAGACTCGATTAGTGCATTTTGGTTTTTAGTAATCGGAGGCTGGAGCAGACTGCCACCTATTCAATATTAACTAACTCGGAGTGAGAAAGTCAATAGAAGTCGTGTGTATCTCCGTGACAAATGAGACAAGTTTCTTTTGAGAGAAACCCGAATGGCTGGGAAAGTGACGTTGGGAAGGGTTGTGCATTACATCTCTAGGTAGTCATGAATGTCCGTCTTCAATGTCCGCATAACAATACTCGTGATTTCATTGACAAGCAATACATGTAATTGACCCCCGGTTTCTGCCAAAGTTGTGTGTAGGGCTTCTTTCTTAGACGCCTTTATCACACACTTCATTTTCTACTTCAACCCTTCAATGCTTACCAAATATCATTACTAACACCTTGTTGTGATTGTTCCAGTGTTAGCTCAATCTTAGTCGGCATTTTCCCTTGATACATCATTCATCTCCAAACATATACCTAAAGACTGCATATTTTCTTTCTAACTATGAGTGTACTTGGAGTAGATCCCGACGGTATCTGGTTGGATCTATAGTAAGCACAGAATACCAACCCATAACCAACTTTATTACTGCTTCAGAATCTCGTGAAATAAGATGTTGTCGGGTATGAGATCGTAACCATAAAACCTTTTCGAAGAGTATCAAGCACTTTGAGTCAGATAAGATCACTTATTTATTTGTCAAGATCACTAAATTAACTTACATTCACCTCTTATCTTTAATACTAATGCACTTATTTTTGAAATACTTTGTGATTAAAATTATGTCTTAAAGATACCAAGGGGAAAATCATTACTTTAGCATGAATGACAATGGAACATAAACTTGCTACTTCCCCTTAATTTTACATATGTATTTGACACAAAAAATATATGATACTAAGTTGTAAAAATGAATATAAGATTGAGGTTTGAACACTTAGTCATCTTAATACACTATCATTATCTATTAATTGTCCTTATTTACTTTTGTTATTAAGAGACTTTTTGGGAATGGTTTGAATACATAAGAATGGTCGTGAGATGATGTATCCAAACTCATTAAATGTTGTTTTTCGAAAAACTCCCCCTTGAAAGATGGAGTGTTGAACACACAATTTTGAAAGATTATTAATCGTCAGTGAGAAATTCTTGAAAAAATTATGTTCAAGTAATTTGAAAAACACCAATGTTAGAAGACTTCTAATCTCTATCCAACTTTTAAGGGTAAGCGCACTGTATGCGTACACTATCATTTTCTTAGACTTAAAACTTTAAATGTTTTGGTAAGTAACAACTCCAAGAATACCGAGAAAATTTGAATTTCCTCGTTAGTTATGGCTAAGTTATCTTTATAGATAGAACTTTTCTTTATTTGAGAGTCGCTGGGTTCCGTACTGATATTTGCACATAAGCCATTAAGAAAAAAATAGAATTGACATGTATTGAAAGCATATTGGAAACTCCTGGTTCGAACTTCATTTAGCACGCCCGTGTCGATATAAAACAACATTTCTTTCAAGGTACTAAATTTTATCGAGATTCCAAGAAACATGTCGAGAAGAATACTTTTATGAGAACATTTCTGGAATTTTTTTTTGATTTTGTATTTCTTTTTGAAATTTTATATTTTTGTATTTTTCCTTTTTTCAAAAATAGGTACATGTGAATGTTTTAAATGAGTATCACGCAGATTCTGTTGTTAGAACCTCCATTCTGCTGGAGTCAAACATCGCATACCAATTTGTCCGTGACGAAAATACATAAACCTTTCTTCAGGAAGGGCTTTATAAACATGTCACCCATGGGTATTCAGTTTTCTGACAAATACAATTCCAATTATGTTCGTTTTCCAACTTTCGTTCTTTGTTGAGAATGATACCGTTATGGGATGTGCTTGGTACGGGAGTGCTGCACGGGGTTGCATGATATTGAGCTATGGCTGACTGAGAGTCGCAATACAACGTATTTTGTTGTAGTTGAAGCCATAATCTTGAAGCTGTGTCCGCATCCACATTACTATAGAGCATAACTTGGCGATAACGCCACTATCACGCCTCTGCGGAATGGACCATGCAGTACAAAAACAAACAGACCAAATATGTTTGTAAGATAGAGTCTTGCTTTCTTTGACATCCAACTCGACTAACGTCTATCACCTAGGCACTGTATTACCTTCAAAGTCTTTTGCAGTATCAACGCAACCGGCATGGTCGTCATCTCTGAAAAAAGCGTTAGTGCATAGCCAGAACCCTTCGGATACTTCCAGAGTCCACGATTAATGGTACCTCATAAGTTACGTCCGAAAGAGTCTTGTAAACCTCTTGAGGTGTGTTTTTTTCAGTCGGTCGCTAGAAATCTTGCACAATAACATTAACAGCTTGCACTATGTCTGGGTCTACTAGATTCAGAAACATGAGTGACCCGATTTTGCTGACGGTTGTCAGTTTTGGTCTACGGGTTTACACTCAAGTCCGCATCTAATTTAGGTTTTGGTAGCCATTGGTGGTAACCAATGCTTTGTCACCTTTTTCGATGACCATATTTTTTCAGAATCTCTAAAGTATATTTGGCCCTGATGAGTAAAAATACGCGTGGGATTGGTGGAACTGAAGTCCGTAATTAGAATTTCATTCCCCCCATTAAGGCAACTAAATCAACCATGCCTTAATTTTACAAAACGTTTATGAAAATTTAGGGTTTGTGAACCAAAAATAATGTTCATCAACAGGAAATTTGAACAAGTAGAATGTCTTCCCCCCGTATTTTTATCCCCGTTAGAATAATGTCGGGACAATGATACCGTTTAGTAAACTTTGGAAATCAATAATATTTGATAGTTTCATCAGACCAAGGCCGTCACAGGGCATGTTTCAATCCATATAAGAAGCTTTCCCATAGCCGTTAAACTTTGTCTGGATGAGTCAGGATCAATGAATCGTCTGTTGTGCAACATAAACCACCATACATCCTCCTTCATGGACCTTAATAAGAAAATCCAGTTTTCACGTCATCTGATAAATTAGAAAAGACATGTGGTGCCGCGTAAGCGACGAAAAATCTGACAGGCCTTTCAAGCAGAACTGGAGCAATATTCTTCATAAATCAATACACCTCTTCATGGCATATACCCTATTGCTACAAGTCGTGCTTTGTTGCGAATTACAGTTAGGCTCATTCATCCTTTTTGTTTTATCCATAACACTTTAGCTTGATTAACGTTCTTGCCAAAGGGTTTGTCAACGAGTTCCCAGACTTGTAGTTTGTCAAACTGATGACGGTTCATTTCTGCATTTGCTATCAATCCATTATCAGAAATCACCATTGCCTCCTTAATGTTTTACTGTTCAACAGTAGCTCGATGGTGAGTGCAAACATACACATTTCCAGGATCGGACATTTGCCCCAGTTGGTCACTTGTTTGCGACGCTTTGATGGAATTGCCGAACGAACTTGAGTTTAACGGGTGATCTTTTGCCCAAACCGGCATTCGGAATCTTGAGGTTGATTAAAGGTATGAATATTTGGAAGTACCATATTGCGTGATAAAGAAAGGACTCAGCAATTTCTTGTACCAGCGTACGAGAAAGGATTGGTAATTCTGCTTTTGATTATCGTTTGTTTTCCTCAGCATCAACATTTTGTTGGAGTGTCGGTTTCTGATGAAGTTAATACGTTAATGTATGTTCCATTTTGAATAGAATTATCGTGGGAGAAGAAGACTTGGTGACAACAAGAAGTACCATCATGAAAAAATTCATCGTACAAAGGACGAAAAGAAGATCCCACTCCTGTTATTGATGGAACTGTTTTGTATCCTGCTGAAGGAGATACATTTTGTAGTTGGGGAACGAGGCATGAAGTTCACTTAGCAACAAGACGTCTCTGACATCTCTTGAGTCTCATAACCAACAGTCTGAGATGGATGGATCAACTATCAACCTTGTTCACTTGTTGTGACACGATATCCTTGACGAGTGGAGTATCCTACCAAAGAAGACACGAATCCCCTTTTTTCTTTCACTTATCCAAGGTTCTCACCATCTCTTGGTTAGGTAACAAGTCAACCAAGATGTGAAGTGTTTGCTTGAGGGTTTTCAGGTCGATTAATTGATGTAAAAGGATGTTTCTCAGTATAGTTAGGATGAAGATTGATCCAAGGGTTTTTGAGTATAGATGGGCGGGTGCAATTGCTCTCACCCAAAGAATAAAGGAAGTTTGAAGCCGACTAGCATTGTTCCGAGCAGCCTCACCGAGAGTGGGGTCTTCGTCTTTTGACAACACGCCGTTCTGTCAAGCAGTTCAAGATAGAATTGATGCCCTCAATTCCATCTTCTTTAAAAATGCATTAAGGAACTTGTTAAGGAACTAGTGCCTCAATGCAGTTCGAATATAAAGTTACTAGAGCTTGAAGATTTCTTTAGATCATCGTGAGAACTATTTTAAAACTATTTGGTGTTTCATCCTTGGAAATGAGTAAAGAGAGTACAAGTGTATCTAAAGACTAGTCATCGACAATTACCTAATATATTTCTTCTCATTGAGCTAGCAACACCGCATTTGACCAACACAAGTCCATGCGAAGCAAATTTTTAATCGACCTTTAAACTTGGAACATCTTTGACTTGATGAACTTCGTTTTGAGTTACTCATCTTCACAAGAGGAACATAGTCGACCGTGACATACTTCAGTTTTTGGTAAACCAATACCACAAACATTCTTCTTATGAAACAAGCTGATGTAGTTGTTTTCGAAGTTGAAAGAAAAGTCTTACGATGTCCATCTACAACCATGCTTAGTATGGGTGATGCTTTAGCCATGAGACAGATTAGAAGTTGAAGAAGTTGTTTCTGAAGAGAAATTATATAGAATCATTCCAACGATTACCGGCTAGTAATTCGTTTCCCTGAAGGATCTCTAACAAAACACTTAGATTTCCGTAAGCAACCCCAAATCCGCATCACAGAATTGACCAGCCGAGAAAAGATTGTGATTGAGCCTTCGACGTAGTACAACCCTTTTGATCGTGATATTTCCTTCGAACCAAATCTCCATAACCAAGAATTAGTGCCAATATGCATCATTTGCCAATAATGAACGGGTACCAACAATATTTTTCAACAAAATTGCACAGCAGAGGATAGATTGCCCGTCATGTCTTTAGTGCATTCCAAGTCAACAATGAATAGGATGAGTGGTACAATCTGCAAGAGATTAGAGGACTGATGGAATACACTAGACGAAATTGGATCCTAGAAGTGTTTGTATGTTTAAGACATTAGTATATCCTAAGATCCATTAATCTAGGAAAAACTAACTTTCTAATCAACATACGGACATTTCGTATCCTGAGACTATTAGGTACCCATTTCCATTTTGTCTTAGGTCCCAATGTAATATTCTGGGCATTGTTGTCTCTCCACCATTTTCCAACGCCTTACAGTCTTCTTATACACACATCCCTATAGTAACTCTTATGTATTTGTGATAGTGATCTGATGCAACTAATTTTTCTATATGGGTTTGCAACAGATTTAGTTTCGCGAATGACTTTTGGTTTTCCAGTACAATAGCCACTACAATGAGCTTTTGAGTTTCTAGCATTCACAAGCCTTTCAAAAACTTAGAAACACAACATCAGATTCGAATTAAACCACACATTTTTTTCACAGTAGCACAAACAGCATAACAATTCGAAGTTTTTGGAATTTAAACTGTCATTACACGCAGTATACAAACTTTGTGTTAGATTAAAAAACTAGAATTCCCAGGGTGTTCTTCTACTTCAGTCTTCTTAAACTTCACAGAACTAGTGTTTGGCACACCTTATCTTTCATTTGATTGCTCCTAGGTTTGTGGTCCTGCTAACTGTAGTTTTGATGAGCTCTCCTTGAAAGGCTGAGAAACGCAGGGATTAGTATGTCCTAGAAGTCTATTCAACTGTGGTCTCTAGTTGGGTGTGGTACTAACTTCTACATGCATTCGATACATGCCTGGTTATTAATCACATTTGTGTTTCTTAACAGCGCTTGTTTTGTTTGAGGCTAATTCCAGGAGTGACTGGTTTAGATAAACCCCTGACTCATTAGTTTCTAAAACCGACTATTTTCTTTTGCAGAAAATATTTTCCTCTCAAGAGAGTCATGAAAAAGGATTCGGTTTTCCTAAACGATGTTTTTGGAATCCTTTTTGAGCATATGGTTGTCGAATCATCATATGGTTTATCAAACTTAGGTCCATAAGATTTTTCTGGCATTTTTCATGAGTTTCTTTAACGCACTTATTGGCAATTTCTTGTCTTGCAGTTATGAGCTTTCAAATCTTGGTATTTTAAAAAATTGTTCACGTTGCCCTCTCGAAATACATTTGACAACCTTTTCTTTGCAAACCCTTTGTCATTTTCACGTGTTCTTAGGAACATGTCCTTAAACAAGAAGCGATTTTCAGAGTAATTGAGTCGGTATTTTACCTGAATCTTAGCCAACTTGTGTAAAAGCTCAGTGTAAACTCTCTTTTACCCTTACAAATTTCAGTTTGTTCAAAGAAAGCTTTTGGTGCAAGACAGTCCACATTTCCTTGACTTCAAATGAAAGATATAAGCAGTTGACTTCATATACATCTAAATTAAGAATGTAGACATGGCAAAAAGACAACTACTAACAGTCTTTATACTCATACTTCTTGGCAAAAGCATCTCATACATGTTGGGAAAATTCTACCGTTATCACATTCAAGTTCATCAAGTTCATCTTCAAGAGAGCTCTACGTACTTTACATCTAACATGCATTTCTTGCTTAAGTTCAGGTACAAAAGCGAAACTAATCATTCTGAGTCTTAAGGGCAAGGGGCAACAACCATATTTTATCTTATCAGGATTGATCCATAATCATGCCACCAGTTAGTTAACGAAGATGAAGAAGTCATTTGAAATGTTTTAACCCATGCTGATCAACTATTTCTGTCAGAGATGATTAATATTATTTGTCATGACATTATATGCTTCTACTTTTTGCTTAAATGAGTTAGACACTGATAAGAAAAATCTATGTTTTTTGAAAAATATTTGGTTTTGTTTCAACAAATAATTTCTCCCCACATTTTCTTTCTTATTTCATTTACCTGTGGCGATACTGAATTTCATAATGCTGAGTCTGGGGTTTAAAAATTTCCATAAAGACTATTTAAACATTGTGTCAGTCAAAAGGTTTCACTAAGTCTTTATCAACTTATTGATCGACATCTCGTTATCAAGAGTCAGAGTCTTCTCCTTCATCCGAGGACGAGTCTGTTTGCAGGATCAATTGGTCTTGTGGGATCCAATACAAAACATGGTATCTATTATTTTTTGAGCCTTTTTGATAGCCTTTGGATTGACAAAGGAAGGTCTTTCATTAAATGTAGGGCATATTGGTGCTAAACATATGAATGGTTTGGAATTGATTGACTCCGTTTGGTAAACAATTTCATTCAAAGAACTTTAACTCTGGTTTTCCATTGAAATCGTTTTTGGTGCAATATCTTTTTCTTCCCTTAAGCTTCAAAATCCGTTATTAACTCTTTGTTTCACCCCTTGAAAAGACCTTCTAATGTGACTTGGTTAAAAAGACTTCTGTTTATACTAATACATCATGTTTCTCATTTGATAACATGGAAATTTCATATCTTTAATAGACTTTAAACTTCCTATTAATGTCAATTTCTTTTCGACTAATAGGCCAAGAGTTTCAATTTAACCATTCGTTCAAGTTTGTCATAGTCAATTGTACGATCATTAAAGGCCATGTAACCAACTCTCAAACTCAGTCTGTTTTATTTTGAAGTGCAACTAAGCAACTATCCCGAATACTATTAGATTCCCTAGAGTATCTAACTATTTTCTGCAAGAAAAATATGGCACTCATAACTCTTGAGTCAATGTTTGCATTTGCTTCTTTAATTGCTTTTTGAATCTTTTTTATTTTCATCGACATCAAGCTTTAAATTAGCAATAAATATTAGCAAGTGCAAGCAACGCTCATCAGCATAAAAACATTCACCCCCATCATTTTAGTCATCCTGAATATCAATATCACACATATCCGGTCCGGTGAGTCAAGAGGGACATTACTATCACCCGTTTCCACTACACATTGTTACTAATGGATTCCAGATTTGGTCAAATGTTGTATGACCATTGGCAACCACATTATCGTCTAGGTATCGTATTGTACCCAAGTTTCAAAGCTCCAGCTCTGTGCCTGAGTCTACATTAGGAACCTCCTGGATCTTTGCCATATAGCTGTAATGTGCTTCCAACTCTTGTTCATCAATCTCTTCATCCGTGTCTGCTAGCCAGTCAGATTGCTCTGCTTGAATTGAACACTTTCTCAGCTTGTTTACTACAACAACATCTTTTCCTTGTGATACGTGGATGTCTTTAACTCCGTGTGGCTTTCTTGCATTCCTAGCATAATGACCAAATTCCTGACATTAAAACGTTTGTATCCAGACTGTTGCACTTCTGAACCACCTTCACAGTTTCCCTAGCCCCAACAACATTACTCTCCCTCCTGATTCCTAAACTGTCCCGACTGTTTTGTCATTCTTTTGTACCTTAGAGTAGTAATCCACATTTTGTTCTGTGTTAGGAAGTTCTGAGTTGTTGTTGGTAGGTTTGTAAGAGTTTCTTGAAGTACTTTGCAATGAGAGCTAATTTTTTTCTGCATGTCCTTTCTCTTTTTGAGCTTGTTCAGGATCACTGTCGTCTTTCAGAAGGCCTGTCTTCAGATAGGTGGTAGTGATTGGTTATGGCGCATCTCTTTGATGCCTTGTACTTTGTTTCATGATATTCTGGTTGGAATGAAGCTTGTTGATGTTGGTGCATATGATTTGTGGATTTTTAGATTTGGTAATAAGGTTTCTTGAAGTGTTTGAGCCGTAGCAACACGTTGCTAATAGGGTGTAGTATCTTGGCCATTCTTTCAGCACGATTTCATTAACTTCCTTTTGGAGTTTATTGTTTTTAGAATGATCAAAGAGCTTATGGTATAAACTTCATCCAACTTTGTTGTGCTGTCACATGTGACAATCTTGACCATGTTCCTGGGGGTGAAGTTGTTGAAGAAAAAATGAACATTGGACTGGCATCGTTGCAACTGTCAATTAAATGTCTGATCATTTTTATCATCATTTGTAGAATCTTGTGTAGAAGCACTCAATTGTTTCCTCCATCGTGAGAGGTTGAATTGACCAAACTACCAAAACAAGTTGTCTTGACATCTTGACTATTGGAGTCAGATTCACCTTGTTGTAGTCCTGTTGACATGGCTATCCCCATTTTCTTTGAGATAGTTCTGACAGTCGCATCAACAGTTGAGTATATTTTCATTCACTGAAAGCTCCAGTCAATAATCAAATAACATCTGCGTCTTTTCTGATCAAAATGAGCTCTGGTTCTCATGAGTCCATATTCATTAACTGTCTGTCGACTGTTGTTTGTTCAGGAACTTTCTGGAGAATCCTCTGATTGCAGGGAACAGCTGGAGTTTTTGTGACAATCGTTGTCGTGTAAGGACATTTAAGTGAAAGAACTTCCCGTACCGAGGCATCCCCATTTGGTCTTGTATCAATGTAAACGTAAGAACCGTGGATCGCCATTGTGCAAATCGTCCTGTTCAAGCATTGGTGATGATCCCTGAACCACTGCCATTATGTTGTTTATTACAATTTGACTAGTCCGGTATTGTAGGAAGTTACAATTGGAGTTTTCAGATGAAAAGATTTAAGAATTAGCGAAGAGAAAAAAAAATATTGAGAAGGATCTTAAGGGTTATGGAAGGTGTTGGTGATAGCAATCTGTGATTAATTGAAAGGTAATTAATTTCTACTGGAAGAGCTTTATACAAGTCATAGAATTAAACCGAGAAATTGAGTTTCTTTTTGCGGGATTTTACAAATCGGAGGAAACCGTGAAAATTAAACTGTTATTGTTAAAGTTTTGTTGATTATAGTTTAGTTGTTGTTGACTATTAGGCCCTTGTAGTCCGAATTTAAAGTCCAAGTCCTTAGAATATTAGTCCTTGAAGTTTGTTTCCTTGATTATGTTTTGATTCAACCGTTGATGGTAATAGATTCCTCAAATTCGGTCAAGATACCCCTGATGCGCGGAACGACAAGATCGCAGATTGCAAAACATGGGTTATTCAATGGACAAAACATGGGTTTTAAAACATAGGGGTTTTCAATGGACAAAACGCAGTCTTCTTTAAACAAAACGCAAGAATCTTGGGCAAACCTCAATGAGCAAAACGCAAAGCTCTAGTCAAACCGCAAGAGACAAATCGCAAGATGCAAAACACAATCTTCTTGGCAAACACAATGAATCAAAAACGCAAGGCTCTAGGGCACAACGCAACACTTGATCTTTACAAAACGCAGTGACTTTAGAGTCGAATAACGCATGTTAGTCTTGAGAAAACGCAAGATTTCTTTGAGCAAAACGCAATGAGTTCTTTAGCAAAACGCAATGAGTTCTTTGAGCAAAACGCAATGAATTCTTTGAGCAAAACGCAATGTGTCTTTGAGCAAAACGCAAGATTTCTTTGAGCAAAACGCAATGAGTTCTTTAGCAAAACGCAAATGGAATTCTTTTGAGCAAAACACAATGTGATGCTTTGAGCAAAAACCCCACGAACTTTATAAGCAAAACGCAACAAGTTACAAGAGTCACTTTCACCCGTACGTTTGTCACGTGGGTACTCTTTCGTTGTCATTAACACAAAACGCAACCAAGAATTTTTTTCAAAAACGCAATGACGAAAAAAACTTCAAACTAGCTGATTTTCACACCCATTATCCTCGAACTAAGAAATAGAACTACGAAGATAGAGTAAGAACTTGTTCCATCCAACAGGCCGACGAAAGTACAACGTTTAAACAACTTAAACCACAAAAATATAAAATTACAATGAACCATGGTTTTTTCTTTGCATTTAGTTCGAGACCAAAAGAAAAAATAATTAAGAAGCCACCGAAATTTGATTTAATCCACAAATCAAACACCGAAACACCGAGGCAGTTCTTGATACCAAATGTCTAACGCCGTAATCCACTTCACTTCATTACTAGTTACACGAATTCAAGAAGAAAAAGAAGGAAATTAGAAGAAGTTTAGAGAGAGAAAATGAAAGAGAATGGTTGAATTAACTTGTAAGAGAATGTTTACAAATGAGACCAACACCCTCTCCATCCTTGGAGAGGGGTATTTATAGTTAAGACTAAAAGGCTTGCATGCCTTTAGTAATTCTACGGGCCGGGCTCGGGTTTACTTGGGCTTTCGCCCGATACACGTGACCGATTAGATTACAAATAAGAGCCCGTTTACCCCACATCTAATCCTAAATACAAAAACGTATTTAATATAGTGAGCCGGAGACCTAATATAATATGAACGCACTTCCCATTGTTCGACCTACAATATTTTGAGGCAACACCATCAACATAGGTTTAGCATAGGTTTAACATAGAATAGAATGAACTTAGTTTAGATAACCAAAATATTAATAAATTAAAAGATTGTTTCTCGCACTTAGTGATCGACACCCTACTTACCACGAAACAACCACCGATTGGGTACACTGCCCGTTAAAGTGTTGTTTTGGTTAAGTCGGCAAAATATAAATTTAAAACTTGAAACATAAATTACAACCACATAACGACACAATCAACACATATATTGATACATTTTACTAAACAACAGTGTGTCCGTATAAAGCGTACTAAGTTATATTAGCTGCAAAGCCTGGAAACCCGCCATGGCTGCATTACTATCAACGCCCTACCAAGATACGGTAATCCTCACACTCTATATAACACACAAATTTTAACACAATTTACTAAACAATAGTGTGTTCGTAAAAAGCATGCTAAATAGTGCACGTCTCTCAATGATCGGTATTTATTAGTGCAAATATTATGATATTTAATCTATATATTCTCTTTATGTTTTGGTGATGACAAACATGTAACTTATAACACATAACGTAAAGTGCTCAAGTTACTCGCAATCACAAATCATCAATGCATTCATATGTCAACATCTCTCGACGTCTCAAGTCTGCTTTAACAACAAATATAAGTTTTCACCCGACGTAAATTACTAAAGGTATGAACAAACATACTTTAAATTTGTTGGATGATCAAAAAAATAATTCTTGTCCTAAACTTTACATTTTTATAAATGTAACAAAACTTTTTTTACAAAAATCAATTAGACAAAATATTTTTGTAATTATAGGAAATGTTTTAATTCAAATAAATATTTGAAATCAGATTTTCCCCCAAAAAAGCTTAAAAACCTGCCTTAGAAAACATTTCCCCAAATCAAGACAAAATTGGGAGCGTCCTACAGGGGGCGGCCCCCTGATAGGTACCGACGGCCCCTAATTGATAAGGGGCCCGACCATTAAGCTTGGGGGGCCGCCCAATGTATTTTGCTCCTAAGCTTTGCCTATAAATAGTGGATTATTCCATGAAATTTTTCACTTTTTGCACACTTATTTTTTCTGTTCTAAATCAACAAACACATTTCTTATTCTGTGATCATGTAACTTGTTTAAACATTTGTTTACAAGTGATCCAATCTTTCCTCTCCAAGTGCAAGAGAAGAATACTCGTAATCATCAAGATACGATGTATTATAGGTGGTGCATTCGTGACATGTGTTACATTCATGATGTATAGAATGAGTCAATGTCTTCCAAACTTATTTATTAGTTGGATCGGGTAGATCGTATTTGTAATTAGGTGAGTAAATACTTGTGAGAGCGGTTAGTATTTTAGGCCTCAAAATATAAGTGTGAGTGTCAGATCAGCTCTAGCTAAGATTAGATAATGATACTATAAGGAACATGTTGTTCAATTCATCATCTTGTTTAGATAATGATACTATAAGGAACATTTCATTCAAAATACATTAATACTCCTTATCCAAATGACATCTTGGAAGAAGTCATTCTCATAATAATGGTGTGTCAATCAATAAACAAATTTTGTTCTCGTTTATTAAAGTTGGTTTGATATCGAAGGGTGTTGGTCGAGTCTTAGTCCTTTAGCATGCGTCTTGGTTCTAAATCGTACGTTAGTCGAACCTTATCATTGGTTCTAAACATTGTCGTGTCTTAAGCATATTTCATGATTCCTTTTATTTGAATTTAGGTTGTTATTATTACAACAATGATTGCATGTGTCCAAGTTTCAAATTGTTATTTTTTAAAAGTGTCATACCTTAGAATACTTATACCCAAGACATGCATGTCGGTATCACTGCTGGTGTCTTGCTATATATATATATAGCTATCATCGTCATTATATATATGTGCACTTTTTTACTAACCTTGTTTTGTAGCACACTTTCGTAGCTCGATACCTTGGTGCCCCAAACAAGGGGGAGCATACACCGAGGGAGAGAATTTGCAAATGTCAAACACATTACATTTGCAACCATTAAGACATATACGAATTTCTTGATATGTGTATTCCACTCCTATAATATTTCTCCTATATATATTATGCTGCACGAAACTAACCCTTGATGTAGGTTAAGAATTTGTAACAAATTTAATCTATGGATCCGCTAGAGTCAATATACAAGGGGATGCAAGCATCATAGGAGTACAATAAGCTAGGGGGAGCTCGAGTGCCTAAAAGTAGATAGCTTGGGATGATTAAACAAGGTTGATAGGAGCAAGACTTCACTAAGGATGATGCAAGCTCGCCTTTTTGTTTCAAGAAAGGAGTGTAGTAAAAGTCTCGCCTATTGGAATAGATGGCTTGGAGTGCCCACCTTTTTGTTTCGTCAAAAGGGGGAGAAGAAGTGTAAACGAGTAACTTGTACATTTTACTATGAGTTATAGTTTACATACTTTGTCATCATAAAAAAGGGGGAGATTGTTAATTCAAATATTACGATATTTAATCTATACATTATCGTTGTGTTTTGATGATGAGAAACATGTAACTTATAACACATAACGTAATGTGCTCAAGTTACTCGCAATCACAAATCATCAATGCATTCGTACGTAAACATTTGTCGAAGTCTCAAGTCCGCTTCAACAACCATATAAGTTTGCACCCGACGTAAATCACTAAAGGTATGAACAAGCAAACTTTAAATTTGTTTGATGATCAAAGAAATAATATTTGTCCTAAACTTTACATTTTTATAAATGTAACAAACCTTTTTACAAAATAAATTAGGCAAAATATTTTTGTAATTATAAGAAATGTTTTAATTCAAATAAGTATTTGAAATAAGTATTTGAAATCATATTTTCCCTCAAAATCAGAAAAACCTGCCTTAGAAAACATTTACCCAAATCAAGACAAAATTAGGAGCGTCCTACAAGGGCAGCCCCCTGGTTGATAAAGGGGTCGGCCATTGAGCTTGGGGGGCCGCCTAGTGTATTTTTCTCCCAAGCTTTGCCTATAAATAGTGGATTGTTCCATGAATTATTTTACCTTTTGCACACTTATCTTTTATAGTTCAAAATCAGCAAACACGTTTCTTATTCTTTGATCATGTAACTTGTTTAAACATTTGTTTACAAATGATCCAATCTTTCCTCTCCAAGTGCAAAAGAAGAATACTTGTAATCGTCAAGATACGATGTATTATAAGTGGTGCATTCATGACATGTGTTACATTCACGATGTATAGATCGAGTCAATGTCTTCCAAACTTATTTATTAGTTCGATCGGTTAGATCGTGTATGTATTTAGGTGAATAAATACTTGTGAAAGCGGTTAGTATTTTAGGCCTCAAAGTATAAGTATGAGTGGTAGATCAGTTCTACCCAAGATTAGAACTGGACATTTGGCTTAGTGTTAGAAATAAGTATAAGCTATGTGTGTACGGTTGACTAATGAAGTAACTCTCGAGTTGGGTACTCGGGGAGTAGAGTATGGAGAAGAGGAGCTTCGTAACTGAACCATTATAAATCACGGTGTCCGGTTTGCATTTCCTTTTACTTATCTCCTTACATTTATACTCGCATTTATCGCTTTATATTTATACTTGCATTATATAGATAATTGCGTGTTGTGTTTCTTATATAGTTTTGATTATGCTTGTGTCGTGAATAGATGTGAATATTGTGCTTAGGTTTAAATTGTTGTGATACACTTTGATAATATATGTATAGTTAGTGTAGAACTAATATAAACACTCTTCTTAGTGTGTCACGCTTGATCGACAATTTGATACAAAATATTTTAAGTTTCTAAACAGGAACGTATTCACCCCCCTCTATGGTTTCCACAAACAGGGTAAATATGAACCTAATTACAAAGAAATTTATGTCAGTTAACATATATTTTTATAAAGTGTATTTTTCATAGTGTATGGATGCTGATTTATAGTTTTGTTTAAAAAGCAGTTTTAGCACTTTAGCCGATTTGCACTGCAATTCCTCCAATGAACAAAAACCCTAAAATAACCATTCATTCAACATCTGCATCATCCAGTAACTTCACAGTAACTCTATGACAACAACTAGTAATGGTTGAAACAAAAGATATTTGTTGGGAATTGTGTATTCCTAACTTAGTACCATTAGTTCTATACTTAGTACCGCTAGTTATAGTTAGTACTGA
>BQNB010113367.1:0-21955 GCA_026074375.1 Tanacetum coccineum
TTTTTTTGCCTTATAGATTTTAATTTTATATTTCATATGAACATGTTTATTATGTATGATATATGTCATAATATCACCATGCCTCTATTTTATAGAGATTACTCCGTATAAAACTATGTATCATGGATGTCCTGTAGTAGCCTTTTATGTGTCCCATAAGTGAAATGTTAAGCTAAAACTATGTAGTTACCCCTAAACTGTGTTTCCCTAAAGTTAACTTTAAAGCTTTGTGGCATTGATTATGGTTCATGTGACCAGAAACTTGATTCTTAACAGTTTTTTCTCTGCTGGGGATTTCAGGACCAATAGTATATGCACGGAGAGTTGATCATTGCAATATTGTGGGATGAATGGTGTAGTTTTTCCGTCAAATGAGCATATAAGATTTTCTCTCATACGTGTTACAAATTATAAAACAAATTACATTCACTGAGTAAATTACAGTTAGCAAATTTTATCAAACCGACGTTTTAAAGATTCTTACGATCGTAGCTATCACTCTAAAGTAATTTTCTTTTGTGCACTAGAAATTTCATTGATACAACAGGGACCAACATCACTTGATAGTGTACCTCCAGAAATGTTTGATTGTCTAATATTTATGATTTATAATGGATAACATCTAGCATGGAAAATGTTGTGATCTATTAGATAGAAAGATTTTGTTGATAGTGTACCTCAAGAAGTGTTTGATTGTTTTACTATTAATGATTTATAATGGATAACATAAAGCATTGGAAATGTTATAATCCATTTAGATAGAAAGATTTTGTTGATAGTGTACCTCAAGAAGTGTTTGATTGTTTTACTATTAATGATTTATAACAGATAACGTAAAGCATTGGAAATGTTATAATCCATTTAGATAGAAAGATTTTGTTTCGCATATAGTATATGAAAAAATTGTATTAAGTGTACTTCAATATCAGTTGCATCACTCAAATATTAGTGAATATACTTCTAATGTTATTTTTAATTGTATAGACATTGTTTGTTTTAAGTGTAACCAATATAGAAAGTGTTTCAAATTTGTGGGTGCTAACCATTTTTGTGGTTTTATTGTGCATGTCACGGCTTAGAAACTACAACAAAAATTAGGGGATGTGCGTCGTATAAAATGGTTTGCCATTTTAATGCTATGATATAATCACAACGTTCATTGGTCTAACTTAAGTCTTTTGTGACCCCCATCTTATTGTATTAAGGGGCAATGTTATGTTATGTCACAGTAAGTCTGTCATGACGCCCCGACCTATGTTTAGTTCATGTACAGGTCAGGGGAAACATTTCACATTAGTCTTTTGAACTTACAAACTTTTTGCAACCTATATAGGGACACAAGTCCCATGATCATTTCAATCATGAGTTCGTATATCTAAGATGCTGTATTTTGGTTCTTAATCTATGATCAAGAGTTGCAGTCACATTTTACTGGATTTTGGATTGTCTTTATTATATAATTTTGCAAAGTGAAGCTGTGTCTATCAACATTTAATTTTTAGCTGAGACTAAACTGTTGGAATTTTTTGTGAAGAGTAGTTGACAATAGTAATTTTTTTATTGAATGTTCAAACAGAGTAAAAAGTGTTAACCTAAACTTGGTCCCTTATGACTTTATTAGATGGGTTGCTCGGTTGTGACCATAACCTGCAACTCTGACTTGTTTATTTTTTTGCTGTTTAGCTAAGTAATTCTAATCGAGTTTGGAAAAAACTGAATTATGATTTGTTATAAATTCCAATCTAATTTGTACTAAAAGTTGTCAAATCATGACTCAATCGACCTTAAATTAAGCAAATTGCTTGATAAAGTTCAATTGCTTTCCAGCATGGTAATAAGGTTGAAGGCTTAACAAGAAGGTTATAATGCCGCCTCTATGAAGCTCGTCTTATCTATGAAAATAAATTTTCGTCCTTCTATAGTAATAAAGATACTCAATGTTTCCCCAGACAATGGAAAATCCGGTGGAGAACTCTTTCAATGAATAATACAAAGCAGAACACACGAGCATTGATTAATTACAGTGTCATGTCGATACGAGGCGGACATCAAAACATATTCTGTTCTTCTCCTATACCTGCGTCGACAACAGTTTCCAGTTACTTTGGTTGAGAATAGTTGGTAAACTTGGTATAAGAATCTCAACATAACATGAACTTACCAACTTCAGCTATGATTCCTAGGCCAAAAGAGGTAGCAAATTTTTGCTGTGGAACATTATTGTTTAACTTGTTAGTTATAAATGACATATGAAAGTGGTGAAAGCAGCAGTTAACTCTTCATGCATGTAGGTACCATTTAATGCAACCTTTATTCTATAAATTTTACTACTACTATTTAACCCAAAATTGGTCGATTTTGGTTATACTGTTACTTTTATTTCAGCGCTTCAAATGGGAAAACTTTTAAGAAAAGGGTTCAAATGGGTTGACTGTCGTCCAAAGTTTTAAATGCTTACAACCTCCTAACCTTTTTTATTAAAAAAAACTAGATTGTTATTTTAACTGTAATCATATTGATCACATTTATGATTAACAAAATCAAAAGTGGACAACTAGTGTTGGTACGTCAAGCCGATCCATTTTCATATGCAGTAAAAAAGTTTGTTTAGCCACCTCTAGGATTGACCAATTTTGCTATTGGAGATATAATCTAGTAATTGCTATAAAATGACTCACCTGTCTCTTCTCAAAATCAGCTAATTCAAGTGCTTTTGCCTCGAACACCAACACTAAGCAGTATTTACCATCTTTCGTAACCTAAACCCATCATATCCAGCAAGTGAGGTGGATGACTTTTGAATGGTCATTAGAAAATATTAGGCCATAAGCCCATAACTTATAAGCTCCACAATTCCAAAAAGCTTGCAAAATTTTTTTACAGGCAGTCTAAGAGAATTGTATGACGGATAATTAACTAGAGCCAAAAATATCATGTATAATTTGCAATGTCATACCTCTTCACGGATTTTCTTTAAAATTGGAGCATTTCTTCGTGCCACACCTGAACCCTGAACCAAACAATGAAATATACCAACATTAGCCCGGTGGAATACTAGAAATTATTATTCAAAGATAATTCCAACATTCTTATAGTTCACATGAACAAGTACAGTTGCTGACCGACTGTATACTAAGTGTAAAACTTATGTATAAGGATAGCTTGGACAAGATGCACATAGAGGCGAGGACTTACCAGACCATACTGGAATATACGTTTCAAAGCCTCATCCAAATGTTGCTCATCCCCATAACGGAATCTGATAACATCATCTCTGACCTAATAAAAATGACCAGTTTGAATGGTAAACAGTGGAGGTAGAAGGTGCACAACTTAGTCAACAAATTATCTCCTCATACTGAATATACAACTAAACAGCATAATGGCACAGATAGCATAGGGAATAACTCGGTAATACAATTGCATGAGCTATCTCTCTTACTAGTAGATGTACGGTCTATTTTACCCTTATGGATCCAGTTCAAAGAGTTGATGTTGCAAGACATAATGCATCAAATGGTTGTCACATTGCAAAAATACTTGTCATGAGCTATCTCTCTTACACATTGCAAAAATACTTGTCACATTGAAATAATTTTAATACAAGCGTTTTATTTCCACACAATCCATCAATCACCACGAGTATAACCACGAGGACGAGAGCGAGAGCGAGTCTTACTAGCACGATGTTCATAAACTGGATTCGCATAATGGTCTAATGGCTTGATGACCATTGATTCAGCTTGTTCTTGAACCACTCCAAAGACAATTTCGTTGGTTTTCTCATTGCTTTGTTCATAGTATGTTTCCGGCATTGATGAATAGTACCTGTTGTGATGCTGTTGCTGCTGCTGGTGTTGTTGCGGTGGTTGTTGTGATTGTTGTTGCTGTGGTTGTTGTTGTTGCTGCGGTTGTTGGTAGTCACGGTCCCACCCACTGTAAAGATGGCGGCTTTGACGAAACTGTTGCATTTTTTCAGCATCGTTTGTCATGAAAGGATAGGTTTTCTTTGGGGTCGGGGTTCGCGTCTCAATTGAAGGAGGTGGTTCATCTGAGTCGGGAATCACGTAACTATCTTGAACGGGCCATGGGTTTGATGAGTACTTGTGGTCTTGGCGAAATGGTTGTTGGTTTGGGTAGTTATAATTCAGTTGTTGCTTTTTGAAGCTTGGAAAGATATTTCTTAAGATTTCGGAGAATGATGCGGTGGCATCGGACATGAGCTTCCCAAGAGATGCAAGGAAACCCTCTTCTAGTTTCTCCGGCTCGTTTTCTGATGGAATCAGTGGCGGCCTCATTGATTTCTGGTATGGTGGGATCGGAGCGATGCTTGGTTTCATAGTTGTCTGAGTTTCGTCCTGCAAGAAATGAATTTTTATATAGGTATGATATGAAAACTAGAAAGATTAATAAAACTTTGATGTCTAAAGAATGCTATGTTTTACATCAGAGTCAAATTTTGAATTTTATACTCTTAGTTCCGAAAGAGGTATGGTTTGACTTTTAAAGTCAAACTACCCACTTTCAACTTAAAATTTTAGAAATTTTATTGAGCTTCATGAGAATCGTTTGCTACCTATACCACACTTTATACCGTGCTACCTATACCACACTTTATACCGTGCTACCTATACCACACTTTATAGTTTATGTCGTGCTACTAACCAGAAAGAAGTTGGTGAGAAGCAAACAAAAAATACGCGCAAATTTGACAACTGAAAAATACTACGAAGTATATTTGACCACAAAAAGTACAGCACTCCCAATAGGGTGAAGAACCTAGGACTTACCACTCCATTGGAGATCATGCTACCAACTCTGCGTTGCAGCAATGCAAGCATGTAACCAAATAAGCCCGCTGCAACCAAAACTGCAATCCCTGCACAAAACATTCACAATATTTAATATGACGGTGATTTAGATACTTTGGGATACCAATAGTCAAACAGAAGTATTAGTATACCAAGAGGAAAACCGCTTCCATACTGATAAGCACAATCATCAAAGGGAAGTTGGATCTCACGGATTGCTTGGTTTCCTCTGTCTATAACAAGAAGAGAACAACTACTACCGATGTAGAGCACATCATAGTCGTTAGAAAATTTTGCATCTTTGCTTGGTCCATCCACGTGTCCCCCGCCTTCCCACCTGCAATAGTCGTCACCCCTATATAACCAAAAATACAATAATAACTAGTATTAGCACAAACACACCTCGATAGTTTTTAACAATGACTAAGTTAATGCATATGACCAAATTACATGTATCATTTATCTTCCTAATTGCCATGTTGTCAATATCAGCAACATATATGTTTCCTTTGTCATCAACTGTAAGACCATTTAGATGATTCATTTTAGCTTCTCTAAGCCTACCATTTACATGACCAAAATACCCATCCGCTGATCCAGCAACCAACTTTGGTCTACTATCTGACAATTAATTTCCACATCATGTCATTACAGTCAAAGATCTCACAAGTCTAATGTATATCATACAAACCACAAATAAATCACCAACCAATGCCACTAAAACATTTTTAACCAAAATGTGTTGTCCTCACATGATGGTGACTCTTTTTTCGATATATGTTTTACGGGTCACAAACAAATGGATCACATTACATATAAAATGCTACACGTGAAATGAGCCATGGGGCAAAAGAGTAAACTTACAGAGTGACACAGAGGAAGATATCTTGTAAAGATTACTGTTAGCCGAATCAAGAACAAGCAGCTCTCCATTAGGCAAAACCTCAAGTGCATGAGGCTCAATCCCAAGCTTACTTCCATCAAATACAGTCTCCACATTATACCCGCTTTCAAATTTCATCATTGGCCTCCCACTTATTGCTAAAAACAACAAACATCCACATATTAGAAACACTTCAAAACCACCATTTACCTATTTAAAAATGCAAACTATAACAAAACCATTTATAAAAGACATAACCCGCAAATAAAAACCACATTTAACATCATGAAAATGAAATATTTAAACCCATTCATAAAAAAACAAAAGCCACAAATTATAACCACATTTAACATCATAAAAATGCAAAATTAAATATAGCCACAAATCAAAACCACATTTAACATCATAAAAATGAAAATTTTTACACCCATATATAAAAAACAATACCCACAAATTATAACAACATTTAACATCATAAATATGCCTCATACCCCGCTCAGACGGGATTAGGTGTCTTTGTTGTTGTCGTGTTAACATCATAAAAATGCAAACTTAAATAGACCCATTTTCATAAACATAAAACCCAGAAATACCCACTAATCAAAATCACATTTAACTAACTCCATAATAAATATACAAAGTTTGATAGACCCATATAAGTAAACAAAAAAACCACAAACTATAACCACATTTTACATAATCAAAATGTAAAATGTATAATACCCATTTATTTAATTAAAAAAACCCACAAATTAAAACCACCTTAAACATCATAAAAATGCAAGATTTAATAAACCCATTTATAAAAATTAAAACTCACATATTACCCACAAATTTAAACCACATTTAACACACTAAAAATGCGAAAATTAATAAACCCACAAAAAATAAATATCTGATAATATTCCGTGCTTTAATAGGAGCTTTAAGTGACCAAACCCATTTCATCAAAGCAGAAGCAACATTTGAAAAAAAACCCATTAACAATCCCTGCAGAAAAACATTATTAAATCACACATTTTATAAACAGATCTTATATAAAAATAAATAAAAGATTTATAAAAATGTACTTGAGGTGAGCTTAGTTAAAGCAGCTGAAGATGATAATGGCACACTAAGTAATAGCAAAATGGTCAATTGTGTTTTTTTGTGTTTGGTTAAGGTTGATGGAGGAAGAATAGTGAATGTATGTGTTTTCACTTTTTGATATATAAAAAGTTAATTTTGATTAGTTAATATTTTTGTCAAGAAAAAACAAGTACTTTTAAAATAATAGTTGCCCTAAGACATTGGTTGCCCAAAGTACTAGTTGCCAAGTACCTAAAATAAACTAACTTGTTAAAATGACAAAAATGTCCAGTTGTCAAATACATAGTTGCCCTTATACATAGTTGCCCTACAGACATAAGGGTACATATACTTTACACATGTACTATATACTTGTGTACCTTTAGGGACACTTGACAATTTCTGCATAAGTTGCACCGTCGCTCTGGTTGCACGGGTTATTTTTAAAATAAAAAGTCCATTGGATGGAGAATGACATTTCACTTTTGGTTTTGGACTCTTTTAAGAATTAGCCCAATTTTATAAGAGCCTGTGTATTTTTTTTTACTTTTATGTGGGTCTTTAGCTTCTTATCTTGTGCTCCTAAAGCACAAGTTGAAAAAACCCCTAAAACAATTAAAATAAGACGGAAAGAGTACATTTGATTTCGATGAAGTTTTCAATTAGGTTACTTTTCTTGACACTGAATAAATATTTAAAGAGTAATATTTTTACAAGTACCCTAATTCGTACTCCATCATTATTTTTTAATGAACTTTTCAGTTCTTATGGTGTCTGCTAAAAAAGCCTACGGGCAATGTTTGACGACTAACTTTTCATGTATTTTTTGTCATTCGCAAGAGACAAAATATATTTAACTAAAAAATGCACTTTTGCTTTAATTTCTAGTATGTTTTAAAATAAAAACAAAAAGATTATAAAATTATGACATGAAATTTAAGTGAGATGGCCATCTGGTCTGTGTTTGTTTCCATTTAGACGAGTCATATTGTAAAACCCAAAATTTGAATTTCATGTCATATTGGTAATTGGAACTATAAACATAAGTTTATTAATAAGTATTTGAAAATAAAACCTTAGGTTATAATTTTGGGGAATTATAAAGATATAACATAAGGTATTTTGTTTTAAAAAAATAATATATTTTGTAATTTTAATTATTTACTTTTTTTTTATAAAAAAAACCTATTTTAAGGATAAGTATTAAAAGGTTTTAGCAAGTATTTTGTGTAATCTTCAAAATGGGAAAAAAATATTTTGCCTCCCCTTCTCCTTCATTTAGACCGGCCCTTAGGGGTGATTTTACAAGATAATCTTTTATTTTTAAGACTAAATTATTTTATGAATGAAGTGTAACAAGGTAAGCAAATATTTGGTAATATCTAAAACAATAAAAGATTTTGTTCCCCTTCCTCTCTACCTTATCTTAAACTGGCCCCCTCCATTCATTTCTCCATCTTTCTCTAAAAATTTCACTCCTAAATTTTGTGTATTCCTGCTATAAAAGTTTCGAGCACGAGAAGGTTTAGGGGTTTTGGGTAATCCTTTGAAGAGTTTTGTTGTTTTGGTGTGGTTTATGATCTTCATTCTTGGAGTATCTTGAGTTCTTGGTGTTTGATCTTTTACTCTCCCTCATTCCATAGGTAATTCTTGCATTTTTTTTTATTCTTGTTGTCAACCCTGATTACATATGCGCAAAAGTTTTCATTTAAAATAACCTAAAAAGATTTTAAGAAATAATGTATTTATGTTTTGTCAATTTTTCTAGGGTTTAATCTAATTAAACTTGGTTTAATATTACATGTTATGAAACCCTAAGATGATCATTAAATGGTTATTAATAAAAAAACTACAAGATGAAACCCTAGAGTTGGTTTGATTGATGGGTGTGTTTTAACTTAGGTTTTCAGGGTTAATAATCCGGGCAAATTTTATGTTCATGTTCAAAGGCCTATCAACTTGATATAACAGTGGGTTTAACATGATTTTCAAGCCTAAAGTTAAATTCAAAAGTTCATTTTTTTATGGGAAATCCAGGCTCATGTCAATTGGGAGGTCGGAAGGTCGATTTTTACGATCTTTATAAGATTTAAGAGTGTCAACAACGCTGTATTTGCCGAAAATTTCAATTGTAGTGTTTGATTTTTAATTCTCAATCCGTAAGGAGTTAGACTTTAAATTTGATTTGTTAAATCTTCATGATATGTGCTACATCCAAGATTTTTTTCAGAAAATTTTGAATTGTTTAAGTTGGGTTTTTACGCGTGAACTTTTCGAAGGTTTTGTCAGATCAAATTCGGGATCAGTTTTGGGTAACAAGGGTCAAAGGGATACTTAAACATGGAAATAAATTAAACCAATGATCATGGATATATTAGACATATGTAGGAACCTCTGTAATTTTTAGTGTAATTTTAGAAGATGTTTTTATGGGTCATTTATGTATGAAAACTTACCTTGAATAAGTAGTCAAAATCTGAAATTTTTGAAAACCTTAATTTGGTCAAGTAAACTTTATTTACGGTAAGATCAAATGTAAAACTACTTAAAAAAGATATGTAATATATGGTAATCATGGTTCTTGTAGATTTGGTGAAGGTGTTGTGATATCTTGCTTTTGTGTTCATTTCTCCGATTGCTTATTCGTTAAGGTACAAATATTTCCGTCCTTTCTAGTTAGGGTCACTCATTGTCTGGATTTCATGGTTTTAGCTACTTTGGTTCATTTGATATTCCGTCCGATTTACTATCCGTACTCATGACTCATTGATATTCGTTGATATTCTGTTTGATTTGATATTCACATTCATGATTCCTTTGATCTTTGTTGAATATGATATTAGATCCGTTATCTTGATTGAATTATTGGTAACTTGTTCGGTTTGCTTAAATCTTTTGCCGAGCTATTGAAAACTAGTCATGAGGTACCTTGACTATGTATTGATGCACCAAGGCATGACACTATCTATGGCTGTTGATTAGTCCTATGGCGTTCCCTCTGTTGAATGATGACCTTTGATTATTATTAGCATCTATATGTATGTATTAACTCGTATTGTTACTTGTGTATATGGATAGACTTTGTTTTTGCAGGGAAGCCTTTGGATGAATCTAGGTACTGTGTTCCATTCAGCTTTAGGTGAAATGGTTGTTGTGTCGCTGCAATACTCCCTCATATCATATTTTGGTTACACAGGAGGAGCTTGCCTGTTGTAAATTTGATTATGACTCATCTGATTATTTATTTAGGGTCTATTCATGTATATATGAGACATGTTTGGCTCGTGGGTCATTCCTTCGGATTACTTGCCCGATCATATTCAATGATCTTAATATCGTTTGGCATTTGTTTGGCAGGTTCTCGATATCCGTTTCGTTCAAACCTTCGTTTTATATCCGTTATTATTATTATTATTATTATATTTGTTCACTGAGCATTAGCTCAACCCTGTTTTCTTTTCCTGCTGCAGGTATTAAGCGGGAGCCAAAAGTTCAATATAGACCCAACATTTGTCATAGACCCAATGAACCAATCATAGCCACTCATTTTTTTATAAAAATAAAAAAACTCACTTTCCACCTCCTTTTTAAAAATTAAATATCTCACACACCGTTAATCGTTACGCAAAACAAAACATATCATCGCGACGAGAATTAAATTATCTTTCTATAGAGGGGCGACACTATGTACTTTCGACGAACTTTTTTTATGATTTTATGAAGTCATATACGATTTTATGAAATTTATATGTTTTTATTGAAATATATATGATCGTTTATACGAATCATATATGATTTCGTCACACGTTATCATATATGATTTTCGCAATTCGTGACTGAAACAAAATTGAAAAAAAGTTCGTTAGAATCACAAATCATATATGATTTCATGAAATCATATATGATTCGTTATACGAATCATATATGATTCGTTATACGAATCATATATGATTTTCGCAATTCGTGCCTGAAAAAAAAATCGAAAAAAAGTTCCTCGAAAGTATATCGTGTCACCCGTCTACTGAAAGATAAAAAAATACTCGTCGCGATGGTGTTTTTTTTGTTTTTTTTTTTCGTGTGACGATTTACGTTTGTAAGATATTTTATTTCTAAAAAAGATGGTGGAAATTGGAGTTTTTTTTATTTTTGATGAAAAATAAGTTTGGCTAGGATTGGTTCATTGGTCTATCACAACATCAATGGGATACTATGTGTTCTTAACTCGTGGGCAAGTGGATATGAGCGTTGATAAATAGGAGATTTTTAAGTAGAACCACTTTAGAGACCCTTTTTTATTTGGATTTTATGTCTTTAAGACCTTTCCTTTTGAAAGATTTCTTTCATTTAACTTTGTTGAAATTTAATACTGTTGGAAGTCATTTTATTTTATGACTTGGTATTTTGATTAATAAAGTCTTCCGCTTGCTTTTATATATGTTCTGATTTGACACCATAATGGTATCAGAGCCATTTTGACCTGTAAAACCTAGGTTATGACCTGTGAAGATTGGGTAGACACTATGCTTCCTTTTGTATTTTGATATTATCGCTTCCTTACGTATTTTGATCTTAACTTTAAATTGTCTTCGCTGTTTCATTCGTTGACCGAGTATTTTCTTCGACCAAGGATCAGGCAGCTAACTCTTTAGGTACCGTTTCGGGAACTTTCTTCTTGAATGGTCGTGTTGTTTTTGTCTTATTTGATACGGGTACAATACATGTTTGCGGTTTCTGTTTCATTTACTAAACACATTAGCATCTTCCCTACGCTACTTAATTATACCTTACCGATATCTACGCCTATGAAAAGTCTGACCACGAATATCCGAACCGTCCGCTTCGTTTTGATGATAAGATTCGTTTTACAAATTTATCTCCCTTAGAACTGAGTGATTTCGATTTTACTCTTGGTATGAATTGGTTGGCTGATCATCGCGCCCTTATCGTTTGTCATACCAATCGTGTCATCTTTGGTAATCTGAATAACCCTGAATTCATCTACCTATTTCAATTTCGAGGACGATATTTTCTTTTAGAGGAGAAGATATGTAAAACCCAAAATTGAATTTCATGTCATATTGGTAATTTTGAATATAACCTAAAGTTTATTAATAAGTATTTGAAAATAAAACCTTAGGTTATAATTTTGGGAAATTATAAATATATAACATAAGGTATTTTGTTTTAAAAAAATAATATATTTTGTAATTTTGATTAGTTTGTATATTTACTTTCCTTTTATAAAAAAACATATTTTAAGGATAAGTATTAAAAGGTTTTAGCAAATATTTTGTGTAATCTTCAAATTAGGAAAAAAATTATTTTGCCTCCCCTCTTCCTTCATTTAGACCGGCCCTTAGGGGTGATTTTACAAGAAAATCTTTTATTTTTAAAGCTAAACTTATTTTAGGAATGAAGTGTAAAAAGGTTTAAGCAAATATTTGGTAATCTCCTAAAACAATAAAAAGATTTTGTCCCCCTCCTCTCTACCCTTTATAACTAGCCCCATCTCCCATCATTCTTCATCATTCTATAAAAATTTTCTCTCTATAATTTTGTGTATTCCTCCATAGAAGCTTCGAGCAAGAAGAAAGTTTAGGTGTTTTGGGTAATCCTTAAAGTTTTAGTGTTCTTGGTGTGGTTTTGATCTTCATTCTTTGGTGTATTCTTGGATTCTTGGTATTTGATCTTGTACTCCTCTCTCATTCCATAGGTAATTCTTGATTTTATTTTATTCTTGTTGTCACCATGATTACATATGCAAAAGTTTTCATAAAAACCTAAAAGATTGTAAGAAATAATGTGTTTATGTTCTTGTCAATTTCTCTAGGGTTTAATCTAATTAAAGTGGTTAAATTACATGTTATGAAACCCTAAGATGATCATTAAATGTGTTATTAATAAAAAACTACAAGATTAGAAACCCTAGGGTTGGTTTTGATGGGTGTTAATTAGGGTTTTCATGGTTAATAATTCTGGGCAGAATTTTAGGTCATGTTCAACGGGGTATAACTTGATGATAAAAAGTGGTTTTAACATGATTCTTGAGCCTAAAGTTAAATTCAAAGACTCTAGTTTCTGGAAAATCCGGCCTCATGTCAATTGGAGGCCGGGAAGGTCAATTTTTAGATTTTATAAGATTAAGTGTCAAAACTGCAGATTCTAGCCAAAAATTTCAGTTGTAGTGTTTGATTTTTACTTCTCAAACCGTAAGGAGTTAGATTTTAAAATTTTATTTGGTAAATCTTAATGATATGTGCCACATCTATGATTTTTTCAGAATTTTCAAAATTGTGTAAGTTGGGTTTTTACGCGTGAATTTTTCGAAGGTTCTGTCAGATCAAATTCGGGATCAGTTTTGGGTAACAAGGGTCAAAGGGATACTTAAACATGGAAATAAATTAAACCAATGATCATGGGTGTATTAGACATATGTAGGAACCTCTGTAATTTTTGGTGTAATTTTAGAAGATGTTTTTATGGGTCATTTATGTATGGAAACTACCGTAATAAGTAGTCACGTTGAAAATTTTTGGAAACCTTAATTAGGTCAAGTAAACTTTATTTATGGTAAGATCAAATCTAAAACTACTTCAAAAATATATGTAATATATGGTAATCATGGTTCTTATAGATTCGGTGAAGGTGTTGTGATCTCTTGCTTTTGTGTTCATTTCTCTCCGATTGCTTATTCGTTAAGGTACAGATATTCCTTACCCTTTTCTCTTTACTATTGGTATATTGTTATGATATACCGGTTGTTTCATTCGTTCCGTTATTCGTACATATATTTCGTCTTTTTAGTAAGGATACTTCATTCTCTTTTGTTTGGCTACTTGATCTATTTAATATTCATTTGATATTCCTTTGAGTTGCTATCCGTAATCATGACTCGTTTGATGTTGACAATCTGTTTGACTCGATATTCGTTTGTATGAATCTGTTGGTTCTTGTTTGGAATATGCTTCTAGATTCATTTCCATATTTGGATTATTTGAAACTTGTTCACTTATATCTTTGCTTTAATTTTTCCCGAGCTATTTGAACTATTCATGGAGGTACCATGACCATGTCATTGATGGACCAATGGCATGACACTATCTGTGGCGGTGTGATTAGTCCACGACGTTCCCTTTTGTATGTGCACTTATTATGATTTGATTATATATGTTCGTACACTCGTCATAGTGCTTGTATATGGATATAACTTTGTTCTGCATGGAGCGTATGGATGCATCCTAGGTACTTTGTTCCGTTCAGTTCAGGTGAATGGTTGTGTGTGTGTAATACACCCCATTTCATATTTTGTAGGGTACATCTGAAGTTTGCAGCTCCCATGTATAATTTTATATGATATGATATGATACGATGTATGTTGGATTATGTAGTCTAAGCGTGTGGCATGCTTTAGACTTTTGTTTCGAGCTCGTGTGCACTCCTTTGTTATCCTTAATTCTTAATTATCGCTTTATATTTCGTATGACATTTTATTTAGCAGATTCTCGTGATCCGTTTCGCTCATTCTTTTATCTTATTACCGTTGTCGTTATTATATCTGTTCACTAAGCGTTAGCTCAGCCGCATTTTCTTTTCCTGCGGCAGGTACTAAGCGGGAAGCTGGGATATGAGTGATGAGTGTAGGAAGCTTCTAGAAGACCAACCCTTATTAGTTTTCCTATTGTTTTGGATTTATATTTAAGACCCTTTCGTTTGAAGATTTCTTTCATTTAGACTTTGTTGGAATTTAATACTTTTGGAAGTCATTTGTTTCATGACTTAGTATTTTTATTTAATAAGTCTTCCGCTTGCGTTTATATATTCTGATATGACACAATAATGTGACTCTTGGTCTCTTTATCGGAGCGGGATGTTACAATTATGGTATCAGAGCCATTTTGACCCCTATAGAACCTAGGTTATGACCTGTGAGGATTGGGTAGACATTAGGCTTCCTTTTGATATGATCGCTTTCTTTCGTATTTCGATCTTAACTAAAAATTGTCTTCGATGTTTCATTCTTTGACCAAGGATTTTCTTTGACCAAGGATCAGGCGGCTAACTCTTCAGGTACCGTTTCGGGAACTCTCTTCTTGAATGGTCGTGCTGTTTTGTCTTATTTGATACAGGTGCAACACATTCTGTGATTTCTGTTTCAATTGCTAAACACATTAGCATCTTCCCTACGCTACTTAATTATACCTTACCGATATCTACGCCTATGAAAAGTCTGACCACGAATATCTGAACTGTCCGCTTCATTTTGATGATAAGATTAGTTTTACAAATTTGTCTCCCTTAAAACTGAGTGATTTTGATTTTATTCTTGGTGTGAATTGGTTGGCTGATCATCGCGCCCATATCGTTTGTCATACCAATCGTGTCATCTTTGGTAATCTGAATAACCCTGATTCATCTACCTATTTCAATTTCGATTTCAATTTTGAGGAAGAAATTTTCTTTTAGAGGGGAAGAGTTGTAAAACCTAAAATTTGAATTTCATGTCATATTCATAATTTTGAATATAACCTAAAGTTTATTAATAAGTATTTGAAAATAAAACCTTAGGTTATAACTTTGGGAAATTATAAAGATATAACATAAGGTATTTTGTTTAAAAAAATATATATATAATATTTTGTAATTTTGATTATTTTGTATATTACTTTCTTTTTTGTTGATAAAACCTATTTTAAGAAATAAGAGTAAAAAGGTTTTTAGCAAATATTGTGTAATCTTTAAAAATGAGAAAAAAAATATTTTATCCCCCCCTCATATATATTTAGAAATTATTGTCTTCTTTTTACAAATCTTATTCTAAGTAATAAGTGTAAAGAGATTAGACCAAATCTTTTGTAATCTTCTAAAAGGATAGAAATGTTTTGCCCCCTCTCCTCTCTATATATTCAGCTGATTTCTATCCTCTCTCCCATTCTCATTATTCTCTCAAAATACTTACTCCATAAATTTGTGTATTCCTCCATAAAAGCTTCAAGCAAGAAGAAGGTTTAGGTGTTTTTGAGTAATCCTAGAAGTTTTGGTGTTCTTGGTGTGGTTTGATCTTCAATCTTTGGTGTGTTCGTGGTGTTTGATTTTGTACTCCTCCCTCATTCTATAGGTAAGTCTTGATTTTGTTTCATTCTTGTTGTCACCATAATTACATATGCAAAAGTTTTCATAAAAACCTAAAAGATTGTAAGGAATAATGTGTTTATGTTCTTGTCAAATTTCTCTAGGGTTTAATCTAATTAAATAGTTAAATTACATGTTATGAAACCCTAAGATGATCATTAAATGTTGTTAGCCTCAAAATATTGAGTCGAACAAGGAAGTTCGTTCATTATATTAGGTCTCGGTCACTTAATTAATTATACGTTGTAATAGGCTAGAAGGGTAAACGGGCTCGTAAATGTAAGTTAATATTGTATGTGTATCGGGCTAAAACCCAAGTCAATCCTGAGCCCGGCCCAAGTAAAAGCCCACACGCCCCATGTAGTTGTGTAGGGTATATATACCATTTTCCATCAAGGAAAATGGTGTTGATTCTCATTTGTTCATTTCTCATTTGCAAGAATTAACCAACTCTTTTTCTCTCTACTTTCTCTCTCTAACTTCTCTCTAAATTTCTTCCATATCTTCTCATCTTATTTTTCTTGTTTCAATAATGAAGTGAAAGTGATATTTGGTTCCGGCAACTAATGGATATGTAAACTACTTTATCATACTGCATTGTGACTCTAAAACAACACTAAAAACAACACTTGAAACCTGTTTTTAAAAACTCAATCAAATAAGCCAGTTCAATCTATTTCTAGAACACAAATTCAAACACCTTTTTGCATAAAACCTTAAATGAGCTTTTAACCCTTTTTGCATAAAACCTTTTTGCATAAATTCAAACACCTTTTTGCATAAAACCTTAAATGAGCCTATTTATACTAAACTAATGAAGGTTATAGGTCTTGTGCTTCTTTGCTGAGAGGGCTCAAGCCTGTGTTTGTTGTGTGAGAGCCTTTAAAGACTCATCTTGGCCATTGAATTTGAGTGCTCCCCAAGCTCTTTAATCTTAGCCATCAAATATTTGTCTTCTTCCTTGGACGAATATGGAAGCAAGGGATTGCCAAGGTGGCAATTGGTGGGATAAGGTGTGGGGTGTGTAGACAAAGTGGAGAAGAAAGAGGAATAGTGTTGGCATTTTAGCGGGTAGTAAGGACAGGACACACACACTTTGTGTGTGGGAGATAAACAGTTCTTCGCGTTGTTTTTAAAAATTTGGGGAATGTCAAGTTTGGCCCCTGAGGATACATAGATGTATTGCAGGGATAGTCCTTGTTTGGTGCATCTTTAGTCCTTAGAGTTTGGGTTGGGTTTGCACCGTTAGTCTTTTTAAGGACTAACGGGGTTAAGTTTAAAAGGGTAACGGGAGTGGAGTTATAAGGGGTGGTGATGGGCTTGTTGTTGGGCCGGTGTTAAAAAGAAGGGTGTCGTTAATCTACAGGACTTAAGACTTATACCATCGTGATCGTGACATCTTTTCGATCAACGTGGTATATTCGGATTTCACCGACGATAACCGTACCGGTTCATAAGATCAAATCAATAGTCGTTCTTACTTCTACAATTTTCAAAACGAAAAGAGGATAAGAAAATGGAGGGAAATGTCTTATTAATTAACTAAAATTCAAGAGTGACAAGATTGGTCCCTGAACTTCAAACCCAATTCAAACTTCGTCCTTTGTTTGTTTTATAACCCTCATTGTTAAAACAACATTACATCGTTTGTCCTTAATTGAGTTTTAATCAACCGTTAATCATTTCAAGCTCAAAATTCGTGCACCGTTCAACGTTTTAAGCTCATTAATCGTTTCAAAAGCTTACGTTCTTCAACGACAACAACGATTTCACCAACAACAATTCTATTTTCACGGTTTTTCTTGATTTAGTAAAATCCCGCGAAATACTCTTGTATTTTCTCGGTTTAGTCAAGACTTGTAAAATCCCGTAAAATAGTTTTCCACAACAACAACAATCACTTTACCTGCTTAAGATCCTACAAATCATTTTTCACTTCATAATTCTTAAATCATTCATCATGACAACTCCAATTGTAACTTCCACAATCGACAGTCAAATGCATAACAACATAATGGCAGCTAGTTCAAGGGATCGTCCACCAATGCTTGCAACAGGACGATATGCACAATGGCGATCATGGTTCTTATGATACATTGATACAAGACCAAATGGTGATGCCTTACGGAAGTACATTCTCATAGGTCCTTACACTCCAACAATTGTCACAACATCAACTGTTCCTGCAACAGAGGATTCTCTAGCAGTTCCTGAACAAACAACAGTCGAGACAGTTATGAATATGACTCCTGAAAACAGAGCTCATTTTGAATTAGAAAAAGAAGCGATTCATTTGATATTGACTGGAATTGGAGATGAAATATACTCAACTGTTGATGCATGTCAGACAGCTCAAGAAATGTGGGAAGCCATCGAAAGGCTACAACAAGGTGAATCACTCAATATTCAAGATGTCAAGACAAACTTATTTTGGGAGTTTGGTCAATTCACCTCTCACGATGGAGAAACAATTGAGTCTTACTACACAAGATTCTACAAGATGATGAATGAAATGATCAGAAACAATTTGACAGTTGCTACGATGCAAGTCAATGTTCAATTTCTTCAACAACTTCAACCAGAATGGTCAAGATTTGTAACAATTGTCAAGCAACAACACAAGTTGGATGAAGTTTCATATCATAAGCTCTTTGACATTCTGAAACAATACCAAAAGGAAGTTAATGAACTCCGTGCTGAAAGAATGGCCAAGAATGCTAACCCATTAGCACTTGTTGCTACTGCTCAAACACTTCAAGACCCTTATTACCAAACATCAAAACCTCACAAATCATATGCACCAAAATCAAAAGCTTCACTTTCCAACCCAACTCCAGCAACTACAAGATACAAAGGCAAAGAGATAGCCAAACCAATCACACCACCATCTGAGTCAGCTTCTGAAGAAGACAGTGATCCTGAACAAGCTCAGAAGGATAAAGACATGCAGAAAAATTTGGCTCTCATTGCAAAGTACTTCAAGAAACTCTACAAACCTACCAACAACAACCTCAGAACTTCCTCAAACACCAGAAACAAGAATGTGGATACTACTCCAAGGTACAAGAATGACAATCAGACTGGACAGTTTGGGAATCAGAGGGCAGTGAATGTTGTTGGGGCTAGGGAAACTGTAGGTGGTCCAGTAGTGCAACAGTCTGGGATACAGTGTTTTAACTGCAAGGAATTTGGTCATTATGCTAAGGAATGCAGAAAGCCAAAACGGGTTAAAGACTCCACGTATCACAAGGAAAAGATGTTGCTGTGTAAACAAGCTGAGAAAGGTGTTCAACTTCAAGCAGAGCAATCTGACTGGCTAGCAGACACGGATGAAGAAATTGATGAACAAGAGTTGGAAGCACATTACAGTTACATGGCAAAGATTCAGGAGGTTCATAATGCAGACTCATGCACAGACGCTGAGCCATTGACAGGTACAATACGATACTGACGATAATGTGTTTGCCAATGACATACAACATTTTGAGCAATCTGAATCCATTAGTAACACATGTGTAGTGGAAACGGGTGATAGTAATGTCATTCCTGACTCATCGGATATGTGTGATAATGATATTCAGGATGACCAAAATGATGTAGAATGTGATGATGAGCGTGTTGTACTTGCTAATTTAAAGCTTGATGTCGATGAAAACAAAAAGATTCAAAAGCAATTAAAGAAAGCAAATGCAACATTGACTCAAGAGTTAACTGAGTCCAATCTATTCTGCGGAAACTAGTAGAACTCTAGGGGAATCTAATAGTATTCGGGATAGTTGCTTAGTTGCACTTCAAAATAAACAGACTGAGTTTGAGAGGTACAAGGCCTTTAATGTTCGTACAGTTGACTATGACAAACTTGAACGAAGGTTAAATGAAACTCTAGGACTATTATCTCAAAAAGAAATTGACATAAAAGAAGGTTTAAAAGTTAAAAGCCTATAAATTCTGATTGCCAAAGAGAAAACATGATGATTAGATCAAACAGATTTTTTAAACCCAGTCCACATATGAAGTCTTGTCAAGGAGAAACAAAGTAATAACAGATTTGAAGTTTAAGGAAGAAAAAGATATTGACAAAATGATTTCAATGGAAAACCAATTAAAGTTTTTGAATGAAATTGTTTACAAAAGAAGTCAATCAATCCAAACCATTCATATGCTAGCACCCAAATGCCCTACATTTAATGGAAGACCTACCTTTGCCAATCCAATGTACCTCAAAAAGGCTCAATATGAGAAACCATGTTTGTATGCGATCCCACATGACCAATCTGATCCTGCAAACAGACTCGTCCCCAATAGGGAAGAGACTCTGACTCTTGAAGAAGAGAGTTGATCAAAATTAAATAAAGACTTAGTGAAACCTTTTGACTACACAAAATTAAATAGTCTTTATGAGATTTTTAAACCGCCGACTCAGCATTATGAAATTCAGTTCGCACAGGCAAATGAAATAAGAAAGAAAATGTAGAGAAAATCATTTGTGAAAACAAAACCAAATATTTTCAAAAACATCAATTTCTTACCAGTTTCAAAATAAATAAGCAAAAGTAGACAAACATATAATGTCATGACAAATAACATTAATCATCTAAAAGAAATTGTAGATCAAGCGTAGGTAAAACATTCAAACGATCGTCTTCATCTTCGTAACCCAACTGCTCAAGATATGGAAATCCTAGTTAAGACATGTTTGATGACCCTTTCCCTTAAGACTTAGAATGATAGTTTCGCATTTGTTCATGAACTTAAGCAAGAAATGCATGCATATTTAAAGTACGCTGAATCTCTTGAAGATGAAATTGATGAACTTGAGTCTCATAAGGCAGAATTTTCAAACATGTATGATATGCTTTTGCAAGAATGTGTGTCGAATGATATTATGTGTTCATATTTGCAATCTTCATCTGATTTAGATAAGATCACTGAATTACAATGCTTATATCTTCATAAAGTCAGGGAATGTAACTGTCTTGCACAAAAGCTTTCTGAACAAACTGAATTTGTAAGTAAAGAGATTTACACTAAGCTTTTACGAAGTTTTGCTAAATTAGAAAAACACTCAATTTCTCTTGAAATCGCTTTACAACAATGTCAAGAACAACTGAAAAATGACACAGTTTGTAAACAAAAAGCGTCAAATGTATTTCGAAAGGAACGTGAACAATATTTTGAAATACAAGATTTGAAAGCTCAACTGCAAGACAAGATCATTGCAATTAGTGAGCTAAAGAAACTCATTGAAAAATGCAAAGGAAAATATGTGGACACTAAGTTTGATAAACCATCTGCTGTTCTATAACCAACTGCTCAAAGGATTCCAAAACCATCAGTTTTAGGAAAACCGGCTCCTTTTTCAGACTCTCTTGAAAGAACAAATTTTGCAAAGAAAAAGTTAGTTTCAAAAACTAATGAGTCAGAGGGTTTATCAAAACCAGCCAATCCACAGAATTTGCCTCAAACAGTAACGCAAGCTATAAGAAACACAAATGTGATTAAACCAGGCATGTATCGAATTGCAAGTAGTACAACACAAACTAGAGAACCACAGTTGACTCAGACTTCTAGGAATACTAATCCTCGCGTGTCTACATCTACAGGAGTAGCTCACAGAACTAATGTTAGCAGACCACAGCCTAGGAGCAATCAAATAAAAGATAAGGTCCTGCCAAACACTAGTCAAGTGAAGTTTAAGAAGACTGAAGTGGAAGACCACCCTAGGATTTCTCATATTTCTAATCAAACAAAGTCTGTAACTGTGTGTAATGACAGTTTAAATTCTAGAACTTCAAATGTTAATGCTGTTTGTGCTACTTGTGGAAAATGTGTGTTTAATTCAAATCGTGATGCTTGTGTTTCTAAGTTTTTGAATAACGTGAATGCTAGACTAAGAAGCCTAATGTAGTGCCTATTAGTACTAGAAAGCCCAAAAGTCAAGCGAACAAATCTGTTGCAACACCCCATAAGAAAACAGTTGCATCAGAATCTGATAAGTGCTTAATTACACATATCTTTTACCTCTAAAAACGAGCTTAAATGACCAAAAACAGACAAAAACTGC
>BQNB010113368.1:5795-21954 GCA_026074375.1 Tanacetum coccineum
TCTTATTTTATAGCTTGTTTGCTTTTGTAGCTTCTTAAATCAAAATCAAAAGAAAAAAAAAGGCCATTTAGCTTAATAAGCCATTCTGTCTGTTTTAAGTGCTTTTTCTGGCTTATTTATAAGCTTTCATAAAAACTTGTAGTTAAGGAAATTGCTTATTTATAAGTCCTTTTTAAGTTTGTAAAAAAAAATTGAAAAAAAAATATAGGGGAAGCTTGGAAGTCAGGGGTGAGCTAGGGCTCGAACCCCCGACCTCAACAAGCCTCAACCCTTATAAACCCCAAAGCCTCTACCGCTGTGCTACAATAGCTCATCCGGTAGAGGTTTGTTGGGTTTAATATTTAAGGGTGTTTTGGGCTTTAAGCTTTCAGCCACTTTTTGCTTATTACACAACTTATTTGATAAGCTGTGTAAGTTTTTATAATTTTCATAGGACTGTCATTCTTTAAGCTATTTTGTGTAATTTTTCTAGAATTTTTTATTAACATCTAGTATTTTTTATAATTTATTTTCATTAAAAGTTTAAAAAATTCATAAAAAATAAAATAATTATCAGAAAAATACAAACTTTTTTTTTAAAAATTTTCTTTTTTCATATAGTTTCTAGGAAAAATATTAGTTTTTGTTTAGGGTCATATTTCCAAAGTTTCATTTTTTAAAGAACGGGATTCGTTCCTGTTCTTGTTTTGACTTGTTTTTGGCCCAAACGAACTCCGTTTTTAGTCTAGTTTTTTTTAAACTTCGTTTTTAGTCAAGTAGAATCTATTTTTAGTTTAAAAATTGTTCTAGAGTTAAAATTGCAAAATTTAGGTTTTTGACCCTCGTTTTTCGTGCCCGTTTTAGGTTTTAAGTTATATAGCTTTCGTTTTTAGGTTTAATTTATTCGTTTTGCATTTTTAATCATAGTAATAGAAAACTAATCATAACCTTGTCATATTCAAACATCAATCATCAATCCGTCATTCGATTTTCCATTCAAGCCTCGTTGGGACTTAACGACCCGGGACTCATACTTCCGGTTACACATATATTTTATTTTGTGAATTTGACTTCTTGCCTTGGTCAAAGGCAATTGGTTGAGTGTTTGCTTATATATTATATATATATAATATAATATATATATAATATATATATATATATATATATATATATATATATATATATATATATATATATATATTGACGAATCAGGGCTTATTGATATGTTCAGGTTATAAGTTTGCAGGAGGGTGTTTAAATGAATATACATTTTATATCAAACTTATAACTTGCAGTTTAGTGTTTAGTTTAGTGTTTGTCTAAAAGTACCGAGACTGTTTCTATCATTTTGGATAGTTTCTAAGTTTGAGCCAGAAGTGTCAAGTTCCAAAGTTGAAAGGCTGTTTGGGAGATATGCAGTATAAAAGACATCTTATCACCTAGGGTTTCATAACTCATTTCCCAACCGATTATTATTTTCTCTCTAAAACTTGATCATGTCTTTTGAGTTGATTATCATCTTGATATCAATATTTGTCTTGTGATTCTTGTATAAGGTTTGATTAATCTCTTTATTTGATCGAACATGTTTATGAGTTGAGAGCATTTGTAGTGGGGTCGGTAGCATTTAAATTCAGAGACTACTTTTCTTTTGTATGTTGGTTGCATTCGTTTGGAGACAATCTGATGTTAGATGTTTAGATTAATACTCGTAATAAAAAAGGATGGTTGATTGAATCAATTTTGATGTTTTAGTTGTATGATACCATTTTTACACATTTCTACTTAAAAAGGGGAAACTAATATCAAATTGCGCTTAGCATAATAGCATGATTATTATTGGGTTTTGCTAATATGTGCCCACTGGGCACACCTTAAAATGCATTTAATAAAGGTAAACTTTTGTTTTAAATCAAAAAATGCATTTAATGAACATTAATTAAACTTATAAATTATCTTGATTACATAGAAATTTGATATTAATAACATTAAACCTTCCATATATAAAGAGCTAAAAATGTACCTAGTTAGCAAAACCCTTATTTATTAGTATCAATTAAAAACGGTTTAGATTGGGACTGTAAAATTACTAAACCCAAGTTTATAAATAAGAGGTGAGTTATTTTGCATACTAGTTTCTCCCTACATACCAAGGGACAAATCTAGACCATCCATTTCATTAGATTAAAAAGACAAGATTTAAGATTAAAAAAACATGGAGGGACTAAAAGTGTAAATTTACTAAAACTCATACTAACCACTCCCTCATTATTTGTAGAGTTGGCAAATCTTACCCACATTACAATTAATAAACCTTTTTGACTTTTGTATGTTTTTTTACGTTTTTATGTTTTTGTACGTTTTTTACGTTTTTTTACGTTTTTGTACGTTTTTTACGTTCTTATACGTTTTCATATACTTTTAGAGACCTCTTGTGGCACGTTTTCGTTACGCTTTCGTCCTGTTTTTCGACGGATTTCGCTACGTTTTCATTTTTTAGACGTTCCACAGCACACGTTTCTTATGTTTCTCTCTCGCACTGATTTCCTACTTTTTCCGCACTTTTCAACGTTTTCGTCTGTTTTTCCACATTCTTTCTTTTGTTTTCGTCCGCGGTTCTGCACTTTTTTCTTTCGTTTTTGAAGATTTTCTCATATTCCTTACGCTTTCTCCGCAATTTGCGGCATTTCTCCGCTTCTCGCGTATTCATTTGTTTTCCCGCAATCCTGTTTTCGATTGTTTTCTGCGTGTTTTTGTTTGTTTTTAGACATTCTCCTCGGCACGGTATCCTTAATGTTCTCTCAATATCTTACGTTTATCTTTTGTTTCCACAACGATTCTTATCGTTTCACACATTTCGATAGTTTTTTTGGCATTTCTTACGTTTTTGCACGTTTTCTTACATTGTTCATATTATTCGCATGACAGCTTTCTTGATCGCGCGTTTTCGTGCCCGCTTTCCGCACGTTTTCTTTAAGTCCTTCGCGTGTTTTCCACCAGATTTCGCGCAGTTTACGCCCTTGCTTAGACTGATTTGGCCGTTTTGAGACGTTTTTTGGGGCATTAATCAATCGTTTGCTAACCGTTTTCATACGTAATCTATCAAGGATATTTATACCAAAACCCTAAACCCCAAACTACTAAAACCCAAAACCATTAACCACTAGTTTATAATATCACAAGTGATATATACATAAACTTTAAAATCATACCAAAAACCCTAAACCCCTAACCACTAAGTAAAATATCATAAGTGATATATTTATATAATATAAAACTTTTAAAATCAAACCAAAAAAAAAAGCATCAACCCCTAACCACTAAACATATAGCCAAAAACTCTAAACCACTAACCCACTAATATTAATATCACAAGTGATGTATACATATCCTATAAAATCTATACCAAAAACCTTAAAAAAACCCGAACTCAGTAAATCCAATAACAAAAAACCCACGAACCCTTAAACCACTATGTTATATATCACAAGTGATTTATACATAAACTATTAAAACCTAGAACCAAAAACCCTAAACCCTAACCACTAAACCCTAAACCAAAAATATTAAACAAATAACCAATCACGCTATACCAAAAAAAACCCTTAAACCACTAACCGCTAAACCCGATACCAAAAACCCTAAACCTCCCCTAACCACTAAACCCATAATCAAAAACCCTAAACCCTAACCACTAAACCCTAAACCAAAAAACCCTAAACCCTAAACCCTAAACCCTAAACCCTAAACCCTAAACCCTAAACCCTAAACCCTAAACCAATAAAAAACCCTAAATCCCTAAAACCAATTGTAGGTAAAATATCACAAATGATATATATACATAAACTTCAAAAAATATACCAAAAAAACCTAAACCCCCCAAACCACTAAACCTTTATACCGAAAACTCTAACCCCTAACCACTAAGATTATATCACAAGTGATATTAGAAAAAATTCTATTCTAAAATCTATCTAAAATCTATACCAAAAACCCTAAACCCCTAACCACTAAACCCTATACCAAAAACCATAAATCCCTAACCACTAGGTATAATATCACAAGTGATATATACATAAACTTTATAATATATACCAAAAACCTTAAACCCTTAACCATTAAACCATATACCTAAAACCCTAAACCTTAAACCCCTAACGACTAGGTATAATATCACAAGTGATGTATACATAAAATTTAAAACCTATACCAAAACCCTAAACCCATAACTACTAAAGCTCATACCCAAAACCCTAAACCCCTAACCACTAGGTATAATTTCACAAATGATGTATACATAAACCACTAAACTCTACCAAAAACTCTAAACACCTAACCACTAAACCCTATACCAAAAACCCTAAACCCCTAAGAACTAAACTCTATACTAACAACCCTAACCCCCTAACCACTAGATATAATATCACAAGTAATATATACATAAATTTTAAAATTTATACCGAAAACCCTAAACCCCTAGCTACTGGGTATAATATCACAAGTGATGTATAAATAAAATTTAAAACCTATACCAAAAACCCTAAACCCCTAACCACTAAACTCTATACCAAAAACCCTAAACCCCTAACCACTAGATATAATATCACAAGTGATATATACATAAATTTTAAAATCTATACCAAAAACCCTAAACCCCTAACCACTAGGTATAATATCACAAGTGATATATACATAAACTGTAAAATATATACCAAAAACCTTAAACTGCTAATCATTAAACCCTATACCAAAACCCCTAAATACCTAACCACTAGGTATAATATCACAAGTGATATATACATAATTTTAAAATCTATACCAAAAACCTTAAACCCTATACCAAAAATCCTAAACCCTATACCAAAAACCCTAAACCCCTAACCACTAGGTATAATATCACAAGTGATATATACATAAACTTTAAAATATATACCAAAAACCCTATACCCCTGACCACTACCCTATACCAAAAACCTAAACGTCAAACCACTATGTGTAATATCACAAGTGATATATATACATAAACTTTAAAATCTATACCCTAAACCTTAAACCCCTAACCACTAAACCCTATAACAAAACCCCTAAACCCTTAACCACTAAACCATATACCATTACCTTTATAAAGTAAGATGTGGCTTAACATTTATTACCCCTAACATTGTAGTATCACCAGTGATAAATAAATAATAATAATATCTCATGTGATAAAGTAATATAATGTGACATTAGTCATGGTATTCCATATATAATTAATATCACATGTGATAAAGCAATATAATATGGCACTAACTATGGTTATTTTTGAAATTCTTAACATGTAATTAATGTTATGTATCACTTGTGATATTATACTGGGTTAATACACAAACAGGTTACTAAAGTTTCACAAAAAGTTGTCCTAAGTAACTAGAGTTCTATTTTGTTCACTTAGGTTACTAATATTCACGGGTTTGTTAACAAGGTTACCCAATGTTTATATAAGTTACACTAAGGTTACTTTGATGAGGGGTGACCGGGTGATAGCCGGTTTCTTAAGCCACCTCATACTGATACTTTTTCCACCTCACCCAGGCTTGGCCACGTCTGATTTCCACTTCCCTTATTTTATAAAAAGGCCCAACGATACACTTCTCACCCATTTTCTCTTTTACCAAATCAAAAATAAATCTAGGGTTATTAAAACCCTTTCCTTCTTCAAGCCTATCATCAAATATGAACAACATGAACAACATTAACAACGTCAACAACAAGAACATCCTTTGTGGTTGTGGTGAATTAGTAAGGTTACAAACTTCGTGGACAGAAAATAACCCCGCAAGGAGGTTTCTTGGTTGCCCCAATTTCATGGATCCTAACAGAAATTGCAACCTTTTCAGATGGATTGATCCGCAATTACCAAATCGTTGGTATCAAGCAAGGATGTATCAGCTACATTTGACTGTGATGAACTCAACAAGAGCTTGTTGAAGTCAATAATTGTCATTCTCGAAGTAACTTCTATAAAAGGGTGTTTATTTTCTTGATTTTCATCATGTTTCTTATTAGGTTTCTTTAAGATTTTGTTTGTCAATGTAATGGAGGGCTGTGTTATGGTGTGCGGATGTAATGTTGGCTATTTTGGTTAGGTGTTAGGTTGTTTTGGTTAGGTGTAAGGTTGTCAGGTTAGATGTAAGGTTGTTTTGGTTTATGGTTGTAATGTTGGTTGTTAATGGTAGCTTAATGGTATGGCAGGTTAGGTGCAAGTCTTTTTTAAGAGTTGATGTATTATAACTCTTGTTTTTATATAAGTAATGAAATTATTAACTTTCTATGTGCAATGATTTTATTGTTTATACTGTAATGATCAAAGTTATTATTATTTATACTGTAATATAGCTTGTATAACAAATAAAACACAACATCAGCTTATATAATTCAAAATATAAGAATACACAGTTTTTCATACAAGTAGCATCCTTGAATTCAACACAGGACTACAAAAGATAGTGTATTATCAAGTAAGTATCCTGGATTCCACACAGTAACCAAAGACAGTGTTTTACCACAAAAGTTAGTGTTTTACCACATTAGTGAATTGGCACATGTACAAAATTGCCTAACAGTTGGCATGCCAATCTAAGTCAAACCTAACCATTACTCAAGTGAAATTGCATCATCTGGATCCAATCCAGGTCCAGGTGTTGGAGGCTTGTTAAACATGATCTGTGCAATCCTCTCTGAGGTTCTTCTTGGTTGTTGCCTTGGTTCTTGATTCCTTTGTTGTTGCTGCCTTGGTTCTTGGTGCCTTGGTTCTTCTTGCCTTGGTTCTTCTTCTTGGGATTCAACAGGTTGTGAGTGGCTTAATGCAATCTCAGACTGAGTAGCAGCATGGATAATGCAATCTTGTGGTGTGATACCTTCAGGCCATGCATGTCTAGGAAGACCCATACTATTCTGCATCTAAAAAAACTCAGATTAGTTTAAGTATTTTAGGTTTAATACATAAAGATGAAATTAAAGGGGATGAATGAGAGTAAACTAACTCCTAACATAGTCTGGCCATCAATTGGATCCCAAGACACACCAAATCCTATTGGCCTAATACCAAAAGGATACATTCTGGACTTGGATCCATCCCCTCTTCCTCTACTACTAACTACCTTGCCATTGACTGTCCTTAGCTTGTTGATGCTGCTACTCCCAGTATCTGCATAGCTTGACCTTTCTTTTTCAGGTGATCTAATCCACACACCTTCCCTAAGTTTGATAGCACCTCCACTTGTCCTCACTGCACTACTTGCAGTATCTGGTGTAGACATCTCAAATCCAGGAGGTGGTGTTGATGGTGTTGAAGTTACTTTCCCACCCCTTGCAGATACTTTCCCACCCCTTGCAGATACTTTCCCTCCCCTTGCAGTCACTTTCCCTCCACTTGCAGTAACTTTCCCACCCCTTGCAGACACATTGCCCCCACTTGCCATCACAATCCCACCCCTTGCAGTCACTTTACCTCCTCTTGCACACACTTTACCACCTCTTGCAGTCACATTCCCACCCTTTGCAGATACTAAGTCACCACTTGCAGTTACATTGCCACCACTTGCAGTCACAATCTCACCTGCTGCTGTCACTTTCCCAACACTTGCAGTCACAATCTCACCTGCTGCTGTCACTTCAGGTTTACTTGGGCATGCCCTTTGATTATGTCCTGGTTTTTTACACAATGTGCAATGATTTAGTTGTCCCTTTCTACTTATCCTGGTCCTATTCCCATCATCTTCCATGGCATCTCTCTTTCTCTTATGTGGTGGTCTTCCAGGCATTCTTCTTACAACAGGAGGTAGGGGCTTTTGATAATCAGTAGTAGGCCATTGATCCATTCCATTCATCCCCTCAATGTAATGGTTATAAGCATTAACAAAAACATCCTTGTTATACCAGTCAGACACATAATTTTCAGGGTCTTTGTGTAAGAAGTATATAGCTGCTATACCATGTTCACAGGGAATACCAGATAATTGCCAACCCCTACAAGAACAAGACCTTGATCTTTCATCTACCTTGAACCCTTCATAACCATTTCTTACTTCAAACCTGCTCTCACCACTTGGAATGACATTCCAATGTCTACACATAATTATAAAGACAATGTAAGTAAATGATTGACTATGTATGTTAAAAAAGACAATGAGGAATTACATACCTATGAAGATCCTTGTACTTTTCAAGCTTTTTCCTTATGTTTGGACAGATACCATCAGTCCACTTTGCATGTTTCTCCCTCATCTTTTGTAATCTTTCCATACATAATATCAGTGTTGTAAAAAGCGGTCTAGGCGGCCGCCTAGGCGCTAGGCGGCCACAAACCGCCTCGATTTATTCTAGGCGGCCAAAAAAGCGGTCAACGACGGTCAACACGGCGGTCAACGGTGGTCAACGCCGGTCAGCGGCGGTCAACTCGATTTTTAAAATTTTAAATTAGGTTTTTTCATTAAATTGGTCAGATATTGTTTTTAAATGGTGTTTAAGAATAAAATTTGTGATGTAATTATTGTAGATGAGAAGAAAAGAAATAGAAATATGAGATTTTACTTAGAAAAAACCTTAATTTAACTAATTTAAAGCCTTAATTTACATTTAAAGCCCAATATCCAATCTTTTGTAGACCTACTTACCTATTTGTGCTAAAAAATTTCAAATATACATATAATTTTAAAAAATTTATATAGAAAAGTTCAATCCGCCTAGGCCCCGCCTAGGCGCCGCCTCGACCGATTACTAGCTAGGCGGTGGTCGACCGCCCGACTAGCGCCTAGCGCTTTTTGCAACCTTGCTTAATAACAAATACAAGTCAAAATTGAATCACAAAGAAAAGACATAGCTTAAACAAAATGGTATGTTACAACCCACGTTGAAAACCAAAACAATCAAGTTCAAGAATGATAAACAACAAAAATCTTCTTATTTTATTCTGAGCCTTCCTGTTCTAGTTATTAGAAACAGCAAGTAAATGATAACCATATCAAAACAAAACAAAACAAAAGACATAAACCTGCAGGTACAATGGATTGTGTACCCAAAATGGTCACCCTTATTATTTTTATTTTGCTAGTCTACTTTTTTACAGAATCAGTGAATGGACATTATCTCTCATAATCACTCTCTTTTTAAGTAAGAAATGTCTGGTAACTAGTGAATTTGGCCTTTGCAATAGATTCACTCTTACTTTCTAATCAAGTAAGAGCATAACTAAACAGGGTTACTTGACTAACCTGAATATTCCTTCAATTTTGATAATTTTGTCCCCTGTCTGAAGAAGATCTCGTAAAGTATGCATGATTGGGAGACCAGCCCCAACAGTAGCTTCATAAAAGTAATGAGTGAATGATTGCCTTTGAAGGGCACGCAACTTCAAATACTGCACCAAGTATAAGGCCTCATCAAGAACTAGAAAGCATATGAATATCTTTTTGTAAAGTGACGCAGCTAATGAGCTTATAAACCCACAAACGAATAGTCCCTAACAGATAGCATCAGAATACCTTGTCAAGTGGTCCAGAATTCGCCTTCTTATTTGGGGTGATAACATGAATTCCGTGGTGCAACCAGTTATGGTAGCGGTCTGCAACCTCAGTGCTTGATGTGCAGTCGACTAATACCGTATTGGGGATAAAATGATTTCCATGCACATGCTGAACAAACTTCTCCAGATCAGCTTTTTCTCCCTTCTTCTGATGGTTTCCTAGTCCTAGCATCATAAACTTCTTCTTCACCATCAGATAAATGATCAACACTAGCAGTTTCACTCTCTTCACTTTCACTATCATAAACATATACATCATCTAAATCACTGTCACTGTCATCATTGTGTTCAGCATTGCCTACTTGTTGTTTACTACTGGAAGTGGCATCAAAAAAATCAAAGACACTGTGAGACACATATATATCTAAGACATTATCATTTTGAGCACCTAACTCAACGTATTTAGCTAAGTCTTCATCATTTTTTAAGGTTCTCAAACCTAACTCTAACGATAAACCAGCAACATGATAAAAGATCTGTTTGATATCACTTGAACATTCACTCACTAAAAGTTTGACAAAACCAACAAAGTTCATTGCACCCATATCAACATTTGGAATCTCAGATAACATTTCATAATCATAAGAAAAAGGATCCCTTACAAATACACCTCCACGATGAAATCTTATGAGATAACTGGAAGATGATGACGAAGATGCCATCTGAAACAAGATAATTAAATAAAAAGTGTTAATTTCAAGAAACCCTAATTTTTTATAGAAAACTGTAATTAACAGTAAACAAAAAGTCAATTAAATATTTATAGAGCAGATCGTACCTTGTTGGGAAGATGACAACTTAGTTTGCGATCCAATCTTAAGTAACTCAGTGAAGAAGGGATGTGTGAGTGTGTGTGTGTTAGGGTTTTGATTAAAATAAAGTGTTTACAACAATGGGGATTCACCCCTCTTTATTTTATAAAAAGTCAATTATTAAAAAAATAAAAATAATTTATTAAATCCATGTTGGACTATAACCGGTTGTAGTAAGTGAAAAATTTGGGAGTAACGTTATCAACCGGTCATGTGAACATTAGTAACCTGAGTGAACAAAATGGAACTCTAGTTACTTAGGACAACTTTTTGTGAAACTTTAGTAACCTGTTTGTGTATTAACCCTATTATACTGTTAGTAGGAATAAAAGGGTTAAAACATAGTTTTGTGAGAAAATAGCGTTTTAATTTAATTTTCACAAATTATGTTTGATATATGGTTAGAATGGTAAATATATTTATCTTTTAATGTCAAACATGATAAACCATTTAATGTTTTACATAAATACTTACGCTCATTTCATGACATCATGTTGAGTGTTCGAACGTACAAATATGTTATATCACATGTGATACCTCAAGTAAGTTGGATGATAAAAAATAAAATTCTTCGATATTCACCAACTTTTATAAATAAACTGTTTTGATTTGGAGGTCCAAACGTTATGTATGATAAATGGTTGGAAAGCTAAGGATATATACTTTTTAATGCCAAAAACGACAGTCAGTTGAAGTTCCACACAAATATTTATACTTGTTTTACGAAAGCATGTGAAGTGTTCTAACTTACAGATTAGTGTAATATCACACGTGATATATCAAACAAAATACTACACCGAGAAAAAACAAAAAATACAAAAAAAACAAAAAAAAGTTTGTCGAAAGTATATGAAAGTGCCCCTCTATTGAAAGATAATTTAATGCTCGTCATGATGGTGTTATTTATGTATCTTAACGTTTTGCGGTTTTTGCGATATGTAATTTTTAAAAATAAGGGTGAAAGCGTGTTTTAATTAAAAAACACAAAAGTAAGAAGGGGTGGTGGATGTTTTTTAAGGTTTAATCTTATCCGTTAAATAAAATTAAATCTTAGATTAATCTCATCATTAGATCAAACTTAAATGAATGATGAAAATTTGTCCCTTGGCATGTGAAAAGAAACTGGTATACAAATGAACGTTTCTCTTATATATAAATGTTCATGACTTCGCCCAAAGGCTTGAAACAACATTTACGCCTACTTTTAGTTTATTATTGGATGAAAATTATCAAATGATAACTAAGGCTTGTTTGTTAAAAAAATTTATTAAGTCATGTTTAATTAAAAGATGACTTAATGCAGACACCCTCAGTTTTATTACTTAATGTTTTAAGTCATTTTGTTCTAATAAGTCACAAACAAACAGTTTTCATATGACTTAAAAAATTCAGTTTTTTTGATATTAAGTCAATTAAGTCGATATCAAACGCCACCTAAATCTGACAATTTATTTAAGTTTAGTCACTTCAACTTTATTATTATTATAAAAATAACTTAAAGTTTTAAAAGTGTTTCATTGTTATGAATTTTTATGTTATAGATTGATTTGAACAAAATACTTCTCAACTTTAGTTATTATTTTGTGATTATATTTGTGTTTAAAACTGTTTGATAATTGTACAAAAAGTTGGATGTGAGTAATTATATTTACGTGGTGAGTGTTTATTATTAAGGTGCATCCTGATAATGCATATATAAATATTTTAACAATGGCAATTTTAAACATTTTTCACAAGAATGAAATAATTTTGAAACATTATGGTTTTTATGATGGCTTTTGCTGAATGTAGCTCTAAGGTCTACGTCTAAGAAAAAAATATATGCATAATTGATAGTACGTAAAGTTTGTTAAAAGAAGTTAAATGCAAGTTATTATTGAATGTACAAGTAATTAATTCATTCTAAATACATTAAACATAGCCTTTAGAGCTATGTTTAACAATTTTCTTTTCTAAATAATACAATGTTTGAGTGACCTGATTAAAACATTTATCAAACTTGGCTAATGACGTAGTTTATATTGTAAAAGTTATTGGATATGAACATGAACCAAGAAAACTTAAATGAACATGATTTTAGTTTTTTGCTTGATTGAGCAAGTGACAGAATCAAATAATTTACCATTTAAACAGCAATTTCCCTTCAGAGAGAACTCAATGGATTTGACTTTGTGGGCTTGGGTCAAAGAAATCAAATTTATTTTGTTTTTTTAGAATAGTGATTAGCTACTGTTTGTTTATATAGAGGTTTTAAATGGGACTTTGAAATTGGTCTCACATTTATAAGCTACAAACTTAGAAATGTTGGCTTCTTACTTTTTCAGGAAACTTTCTAAAGAAAGCTTGAGTTAAACATGCTTTGTTATTGCAATGATATAACACCAAAACAATTTACTAATTGATACAAAAATAAATAAATGCTAGATAAAGACGATGGATAACACAAAAAGACAAATCATGTTGAGCACAAAAATAACAAGATTGTGTATACCTTTTTACAAGTTCACATCTATTCATTTTGTATCACATTTTCTCAAAACATCAGTAAAAATGTAAAATCAGACTATATTTATACAACAGACACATATGATTATCAAAAATTAAAAGCTAACGAAAGAATTAACAACTGACAATACCAAATCAATATCTATGATGATTTAAAGTATTCGAAAAAGGCTAAACAACAACTAGTCTTCACCTTGGACATCGCTAACTGAAAGATATATATGACGATCACGGATCCTATAGAAGACACAAACTGAAATATCTCCATGATGAACGAACAAGACAAACCCATCATATCTTTGTTGATCTCGATGATCAGTTGATCACCATACTCATAACCGATAATGATAACTCAAGTTACCGCCTCCAATGTAGCACCCAAAACTGTCATGTCTTGACCAAATCTTGTTAAAAGTAACTGAAGCTCTCCTTGGGCAACATATTAAGTGATCTTAGCAATGCACAAGCATATCCCATATTATGTACATCGAAGTCTTTTTCTGTAACAGGAAATAGCAAGTATCCGAGATGGTCTTTGACGTTGTAAATAACGGTTGCAAACTTTTCAATAGGGAGCCTCTCGAGAGTTTTGAAAACACCTAAAAATTTTGGGATTAGGAATAATCGAGCCATAATTCTGTCCCTAACAATAGGATCACGTTCGAGTAAAGCAATCTTCCTGTATACTTCTCCAACTTCTCTTACAGATTCAAACTTTTTTGTATTTAGTCTCACTAATCCTTGTATGTAGTTGTCACCTTCAACTTTTTCTATTCGCCCGTCTTCAACTTTAACAAACATAATGTCCGCCATGATCAATTAGTGATTGTACCACTTCAACTCACCTCTGAAATGCTAGCAACGTATGTATCGACCTACAACAGACGTACATTTTGTTTACATATTTGTAACGATATAGATTCACACACGTACAATTCTCACATTTTGTCAAACACATTGCGATCATAACGATCATTTTGTACAAACACTTGCGCGAACAAATCTTAAATCTTTAAAAACACTATCAAGAACGAACTGTAACAAAAATCTAAACAGCAAATCTTGAACCCTAAACAATTGATCATGCATGCATGCAATCCGGGTTTACACTAAAGATTACAAATTTATAAAACCCAAAGAAACATGAACTCGATCAGAACGAAAAAATAACCAAGATCGTGATCTTTTTCGATTAAATTCTAAAGAACACTACAAACTTGATCTTGCATATTCAGTTTACCGTGATTTTTCTGAAAACGAACGGAATATCTTTGAACTCGATAAACAGACGTGTAAACACAACTTTTTATAATATGATCAAATGATGAACACACAAATAATACACACATTTAGACATTCTTGAAACCATATAAACGTTATATAGTTTGTTTTCGAAATTATCTGCATTAACTAGCATGCATAAATGCAGAATTGTATGTTACCTGTGAGATATGGTCTTTGATTCTTGAAGATGAAGTGGGAGGTTGAGTTTGAATAAAGATGGTTTAATTTGAGTTTTTACTAGTTTAAGTTTTTTAATTGATTTTGACGGATTAGTGTTTGTTTGTTTATATATTGTACTTGGCGCTTTGGGGGGTAATAGTTTTTACAATTGGATTGTTAAGATTTTTTACAAAAATATTATTACTATTTAAAATCGGTTGAAACATCTTTTCTCATCTCTACTACTTTATAAAGCATTTAGCCTATTTTCTAAAAATAGAATTAAGTAAAAAACATTTTCTCTTTGGGAAAGTTTATATTGTATATGTTTTATCAATATTGAGGTCAATGTAACTGAAAATTAAGTGCCTATTTTATAACAGTTTATTTAAGTGTATTAATGTAGTCCATTTGTAACAGTCTATTTAAGTGTATTAATATAGTCCATTTGTAAAGGTCCATCCATTTTAACCCACTATGAAGTACTATTTAAGTGTATTAAGTGTAAATCATAAACCTAAAGAGTATAAAAACCTAACACACTGAATAAAAGTACTCTATCATTATTTTTCATCTCTCTTTGTTTTCTCTCTTTAGAAAGCACAAACACCTCTCACTCTTTTTTTAAAACCACCAAATCCCGCTGCCACACATATGAAATTTCGCCACCACCACCATTTAGTTCTGCCGCCACCTTTGCCAACATCATATGCCGTCACAACGACAGGTTTATATTGTTTAGGTGGGTTTGACTGGTTGTTTTGAAGTAGGTGGTTTGGCCGGTGTTTTTTTTTATTTGTGGTTTTGATTGTGGTGGTTAGTGATTGAGATCAAATAGGAACTGGTTTTTGGTTTATGTCATGGTGGTTTCGTGGTTTCGTTTCAGGGTCTTAGCCGGATCTTGGTATGTAGTTTTAGCCTTAAACCGTTGTTGTGAAAATGTTGTGGCGAAAGGCTTTCTTTGTTTTGTGTTAGATCTAATTCCTTGTAAAACTTTGGACTTAAATATTGTTTCATGTCGTGATGAAAATCATATGTTATGATGGGAGATGAAAGTATATATAATTGCGGTGTATAAAACGAGTTTTCAAAGTTTGTAAACTTGCTTTTTATATTTTTGTTAGTTTTTGTATTTGTATGCTTTTTGTATTGTTTTGAACTTTTGTTAGTTGATGGGTTATCTCTACTTCTCTATCTCTACTATCTTATTAAGGATTTAGGACCTATCTAAAATGGAAGTCTTAAAAAAATTAAGAACAAAAAATATTTTTTTAAAAGAAAATTAACAAACTATTAATCAATATTGTATTATTGTTCATCCCAACTTAAAATTAAAGTGTCTTCATGCACTTCATTTCGTAACAGGCTTATTTTGTAACTGTCCCTTTAAGTGCATTCATGTGATCTATTTGTAACGGTTTATTAAACATCATTTAAGTGTCAATAAGTATCTATTCTAAACTATATTATGATGCATTTAGGACATTAAGCTAAATAGTAAGATTTATAATTAAGACATTTTAACTTGCTTATTAAAGAAAGTTTTAAAAATATATGAATATAACGCATGGTCATAGTAACATTAACAGCCCGTTCTATTCTGAAAATTAAATCTGAAATTGTAATGGTCCTTAAAAAACAAAGTTGTAAGTTTGTAACGGTCCATTATCTTTAAAAAAACACAAAGGAATTATCTCTCTCTTTCTTCTAAGATAACAACAAGTCGTTTTCATTTGTACAAAATATACTACGTACAAGTTTTCAAAACCCGCGCTTCGCTGCGGCGAGTTTTGTATACAATGTAGACACATATAGAAATAGGCTTAGGTTTATTTACGTCTACACGTTAGATCCC
>BQNB010113369.1:2968-21954 GCA_026074375.1 Tanacetum coccineum
TTATCATTTAAACTTTATGTTTCTAGATGTTGGGACCTCTCTTTTTGTAAAACTCTAATGAATAAATGAATGATAACTAAATGTTCCCAAAACATCTCTTTACGAGTCGTTTTCTATGATTGTGACTGTTGTACTATGAAGTAATACTCCAAATTAGCTTCCGCTGCTATATTTGTCAAAATGGGGGTGTTACAGATTGGTATCAGAGCCACGGTTATAGAGAACAAGGTTAAAACCTTAACTATGACTACTTTATCCAAGAAAGTCCTTCGTGCCACTACATTTCCCGAATAGTATGTAAAGATACATAACTATTATACTATTATATAAATTACTTATGTTATTTACCACTGGGTTGTTAACAACACGGTGTCTTCTCCTAACCACCCTATTCCCAATATCGAGGATGCTTTTTCCTCTGACTTTATTGACTATATTCCGGCTTCCCTGGACTATTTCCCAGCTTCCCCGAGAAATACTTCTTCTGAATCTTCAAATAATTTAACTGGTTTAGTTCCAATAACTTCACCAACTCTTTTACTTTTTCATGAAGACCCCTATATGAAGGTCATGCATGCATATGATGCTATTCCACCACCAACTATTGTGCCTCCATCTACAATGCTATCACCAATGTTTAATCCTCAAGAATTCTTTCTTCCTGAGGAATTATTGCCACCTAAGAAACAAGGTCGTGACCGATTATCCTCCTCTACTTTTGCCGTACCTCAAGCATTTAAGATAGGAGAAAATTCTCATAAGACGCGTTTGGAGTGCCATGAGGAACAAAATGAGGAAATTCTGAATCACCTAGATAAGCTCTCCCTGGACCGCATTGAGCAGATAGAGGATAAAATAAAAGGCATTAGAAATGGTCGAGTGATCATACAACAAGATTTTGACAATCTGGAAACCGAACTTTAAGAGGCTCGTACTCAAATTGCTAAACTTTAAAGGAAGCAAATGGGATAAAACAACAAGATTGCTCTGGCTCGCTTCAGGATTGCTAATCTAGAACAAATCATCAAGGATATCTATTATCGTCACCAAGTAGATAAGGAAAGTCTTATGGATGTAATATATGAACTCAAAAACAACAAGAAAGGACCACCAGACTACTAGATTAGATTCTAGTTATAGCTTTTGTTAGAACCAACCTAGCCACAGGATGTGTGGTATAAATAACAACACTTGTCAAATTTTAACTATATACAGTACAAAGGCAAGTTGTTCATGATAATTACAATGTGATCTTCGTTTAAAAAGCACCTTGTTGTTTCATATTACCGATTTATATTATTCATCCTATATCCAACCAACCCTGGAGATAATGATACACGAGAAATTTTAATAATATGCATCATTATCTTCGTCGTCATCATTATGAAACATACCGTAACTTCTAATAAATCATATGCTTGTTAGAATCCATATCAAATAAGTATTTATGATTTCAATATCACTATTGTTAAAAGTGCTTTAAGTTCAAAATAAGCATGGCATTAAGTATTATGAGATATCATTCTTATTACGTGTTGTCTTATGTTATAGAATGCTCCAAAAGGACGTCAACAATCTGAAGCACCAGCCAAACTCAGCTGCCATCAGAAACTAGTTTTTGACAGTGGTTTCCCGTCGCAGCTCTGGAAGCACAAGCTACAACAATGGCAAATGCTGACAATACCAATAGGAACACCGAAGAAAGAGAAGCTCATGTAGCAAGAAAGTGTAGTTACAAAGAGTTCATGAGCTACCAACCTATCAACTTCAAAGGTTCAGAAGGAGCTGTTGACTATCCGCTGTTTAATCGAACCTGAATCAATGTTTTCCCATAGCAAACTGTATCGGGAAAACTGCCAAGGTGGAAGTTTGCTACTGGTACTTTAACTGAAGAAGCTCTATCCTGGTGGAATTCTTTTGCCCAACCTATTGGGATAGAAGAAGCTTACAAGATTACCTAGGTTGAATTCAAGAAGCTTTTGATAAAGAAGTATTGTCCCCGAACTGAGGTCCAGAAGATGGAAGACGAATTTTACCATCTGACTGTGAAGGGGAATGATCTTAAGACATATGTGAGAAGATTCCAGGAATTGGCAACCTTATGTCCCACTATGGTGCCAGATTCTAAGAAAATGATGGAAGTTTTCATCGGGGGATTGCCTTGAAGTATTGAAGGGAATGTTACCGCCTCTAAACCTCAAACTCTAGAGGAAGCCATTAACATAGCCCAGAGGCTAATGGATCAGGTAACAAAGCACACTCCGGTGCAAGTATCAAGTGATCACAAACGAAAGTTTGACGACAGAAGAACTTTCAACAACAACAACTACCGTAACACCAACACCAACAACCGCTACAATAATCACCAACCACAACAGAACAGAAGACAGGAAACCTTCAGGGCTTATGCTGCCACCCCAACTGAAAACAATGGGTATACTGGAAACCGTCCCTTGTGTAAGAAATGCACTCTGCATCACATAGGACCTTGCACTATTAAGTGTAATACTTGAAACAAGGTGGGCCGTCTGGCCAAGAACTATAGAAACAAAGGGCCTGTCACTGGAAGTAATCTGCTACCAGTGACAGTTACTTGTCATGCCTATAGAGAGAAAGGGCATTATGCAATCAATTGCCGAAAGAACCACACAACAAACAATTCAAGGAAAGCCTACATCCTGATGGATTAGGAATGCTCACCAGACGCCGATCGTATACGGGTATTGTTCCTTCTAAACCAACATCTAGCTAGAGTATTATTTGATTTTGGAGCCGATAAAAGCTTCGTATCCATATCTCTTGCCTCTATGCTAAATATTCCACCCATTACAATAGATTTACCATTTTATCAATTTCGAAATGGCTCACAGAATACCAAGTAAGACACAAACAACCGTTATTCAGGGTTGCACCCTGAATTTGTTAAACCAGCCTTTCGAAATTGATCTTATGCCAATCAAACTCGGTAGTTTCGATGTCGTCATTGGTATGGATTGGTTATCCAAGTATCATGGTATAATTATCTGTGACGAGAAAGTCGTCCATATCCTAATCAAAGGTGAAACTTTGATCATTCGAGGTGACCAAAGTAAACCCCGACTAAGTCTCATATCCTGTATAAAAACCGAAAGATATATTATCCGAGGTTTGTTAGTTTTCTGTAACCAATAATGGGAAAAAAGTCAATGAAAGAGACTAGAAGATATCCTAGTAGTCAGAGAATTCTCAGAAGTTTTTCCTGAAGATCTACCTGGCCTTCTGCCTGTTCGCCAAGTAGAATTCCAAATCGATTTAATTCCAGGAACAGCACCTGTAGCCCGAGCACCTTATAGATTAGCTCCTTCAGAAATGCAGGAACTATCTAACCAACTTCAAGAGTTATCAGATCGAGGTTTTATCCGACCAAGTACTTCGCCTTGGGGAGCTCCTGTCTTGTTTGTCAAAAAGAAAGACGGATCTTTCAGAATGTGTATCGATTACCGAGAGTTGAATAAACTTACCGTAAAGAATCGTTACCCATTACCCAGGATTGATGACTTATTTGACCAACTTCATGGTTCGAGTGTCTACTCGAAGATTGACTTACGATCAGGCTATCATCAACTAAGAGTAAGTGATGAAGATATTCCCAAGACTGCTTTCAAAACAAGATACGGACATTATGAATTTCAAGTGATGCCATTTGGTTTAACTAACGCACCTGCTGTATTCATGGATCTCATGAACCGTGTGTGTAAACCATACTTGGACAAATTTGTAATAGTGTTCATCGATGATATTCTCATCTACTCTCGTAACAAAGAAGAGCACGCAAATCATCTGAGAATAATCCTAGAATTACTCAAGAAAGAGAAGTTGTATACCAAGTTCTCCAAGTGTGATTTATGGATTCGTATCGTGCAATTTCTTGGAAACTTAATTGATAGTCAAGGACTTCATGTTGACCCCGCCAAGATTGAAGCAGTTAAGAATTGGACATCTCCTACTACACCCACAGAAATACGCCATTCTTAAGGACTTTCCGGCTTATTATCAAGATTTATCAAAGATTTCTCTGAAGATATGCAAAGTCTTTAGACTGATTAAACCAGAAAAACAATAGAATATATCGGGGAAAAGACCAAGAGTTGGCTTTCACTACTAAAACAAAAGCTAAAGTGAAGCTCAATCTTAACAATACCAGAAGGAAATGGACGATTTTGTTGTTTACTGTGATGCATCCCATCAAGGTCTGGGAGCGATGTTAATACAAAGAGAGAAGGTTATTGCATATGCATCCCGACAACTTAAGCCTAATGAAGAAAATTATACCACTCATGATCTCGAATTAGGAGCAGTAGTGTTCGCTCTTAAAATTTAGAGACACTATCTGTATGGAACCAAATGTACTGTGTTCACTGATCATAAAAGTCTTCGGCATATCCTTGATCATAAAGAGTTGAACATAAGACAACGTCGTTGGCTAGAATTGCTTGCATATTACGATTGTGAAATTCGCTATCATCCTGGAAAGGCAAATGTCGTAGCAGATGCCTTAAGCCGGAAGGAACGAATCAAACCACTCTGAGTTAGATCATTAGTTATGACCATTCATCCAAAATTACCATTACAAATTCTCAAAGCTCAAACTGAAGCACTCAAGGAAGAAAACATCAAGGCTGAAAACTTACGAGGAATGGACAAAGCATTTGAAATACGTCCTGATGGAACTCGTTGTATTAAAAACCAAAGCTGGTTACCACTTTTTGGTAATCTGAGAGACTTAATCATGCATGAGTCTCATAAATCGAAGTATTCCATTCACCCAGGTTCTGACAAAATGTATCAGGATCTAAAGAAACTCTATTGGCGGCCTAACATGAAGGCAATCATCGTTGAATATGTTGGCAAATGTTTGACATGTTCTAGAGTTAAGGCAGAATGTCAGAAGCCATCTAGCTTACTGGTACAACTAGAGATTCCTATGTGGAAGTGGGAAAGAATAACAATGGACTTGGTTACAAAACTACCCAAGACATCAAGCGGACATAACGCAATTTGGGTTATTGTAGACCGCCTTACCAAATTAGCACATTTCATCCCCATTATAGAAACCGATAGTATGGAAACCTTTACAAGGTTATATATAAAAGATATAGTCTCACGACCTGGATTGCTGATATCCATCATCTCGAATCATGACAGTCGTTTCACATCCATCTTATGGCAATCAATGCAGAGTGCTTTGGGTACTCAATTAGACATGAGTACGGCATATCATCCTAAGACCGATGGACAAAGTGAAAGAACCATCCAAATACTCGAAGATATGCTTCGAGCATGTATTATAGATTTTAGAAAAGGATGGGAAAGACACTTACCATTAGTAGAATTTTCTTACAATAACAATTACCATGCCAGTATTAAGGCAGCACCATTCGAGGTACTTTATGGTTGAAAGTACAGATCACCTGTTTACTAGGCTGAAGTTGGAGATGTTCAACTTACAGGACCAAAAATAATCCATGAAACCACTGAAAAGATAGTGCAAATTCAACAACGCTTGCAAGCTACATGAGATCGGTAAAGGAGTTATGCCAATGTAAGGTGAAAGCCTTTAGAATTCCAAGTTGGAAATCGTGTTATGTTAAAAGTGTCACCTTGTAAAGGTGTCATCCGATTTGGAAAACAAGGAAAGCTTAATCCCCAGTACATTAGACCTTTTAAGATCCTTAAAAGGGTCGGCCCAATGGCATATAAACTTAAGCTTCCTAAAGAACTCAGAAATGTCCACAATACCTTCCATGTTTCTAATTTAAAGAAATGCTTATCTAACGAATCTCTCGTCATTCTAATGAAAGATCTTTGGCTCGATGATAAACTTAACTTCGTGGAAGAACGAGTGGAGATCATGGATCGAGAAGTCAAGCAACTAAGGCAAAGTCGTATTCCTATAGTCAAAGTGAGATGGAACTCTAAAAGAGAACCAGAATTCATGGGGGAACGCGAAGATGAAATTCGTGCAAAATATCCACATCTATTTTCCAACATCACTCCAAAGTCCAACTAAATCTCGGGACGAGATTTCTTTAAGGTTGGGGGACTATAACAACTCAGTATTTTCATCAATGTAATTTTCATCTATTAAATTAGATGCCATCTTTTATAAGGAAATTTTTTCTTTATCTCATTATGCAACGTAACTTGCATTTTGTAAAGTAAACAAGCTCACGCAACTACCTATGCTAATTCTATCTACGTTTATATCAAGTAAATGTCTTAATATATGAAGTCAATATTCTATTATTCATTATACCATGTACGTTATCTATTCAACGTAATTTTCATGATATTATTACTAAACGAACTTTATCCGTTAAACGGTTATATCAAAACCCTAACAATATGTAAAGTTTAGATATAGTATCAATGTACAAGTTTCCAACGCATGTGTACAAGTAAAGAATGCATAACTTTTGAATATGTTTTCCCTCTAAACCAATGTACAACTCGTTTAAACTCAATGTACAATCTGATAATACATAACATTCAAAATATGCATTTTCCCTCTAATTTCAACACGAAGTTTTACAAGTCCGATTATAGTACATTTTTCCTTTGTGCATTCACCAAGTAGTAGTAAACAAAATCATTTTAAACTATGGTTTTGCTAAGACTTTGGGACTCCTTGAAGACAAAGTCTGTTCGAAAATGAAAGGTGTTGATGACACACGCTAATGATTGTATAGAAATATGGTCTTATATAAATCAATGTTTAAGAAAAATAAGAAATGTTAAGAGTATTTGCATAAAATATCACTCAGTAAGAATAAGACATGGTTTTAGGATATAATTTATTTTGGGTATGTTGTTGGATGACAAAGTTTCAGTTTGCAAAAAAGATGAGTTTTTCATTTACTAAAATCTTTTGTTGGTGCACATACTTTTGAAAAAAAATGTAAACATAACCATACAAATGTATCTACCAATAGAAACTAAGTCTGCCTCAAGACCACTGATATTGTGGGTCGGCTGCTTGGATCATGAGCGGTACAATCAATAGCTTAATTTCAGTATTCCCTCAATTTGCATCATTTTCATGTCACTAATATTGCACAAGCTAAGCTCCCCGTCCAACAGTGTCATAGTAGTCCCATATATACTTACGTAGCATTTGGTACATCGTAATAAAAGTAGGAATGGAAAAGATTATTACAATAAAATGAGAAAATTATGTTTGTTTACAATTACGGAATGCAATAACTCATTACATCAAAAACTATCATTTTCATTTATTAGAGGTCCCATGTTTTTTTTCCATTACGTCTTGTAATGGAATCATAATTACGTAAAAGACGTTTATTAACTACTTACCAAATGTTACTCTTTATTTTAGCTTGTGTAGAAGTCTAGGGGGTTAAATGTCGTGTTTAGTTATTAGTCAAATAATACTTAGATTTAGGGTCGTTGGGTTTGTTTGTTCTCAAGCCCAACCCATTTGTTATCACAACCGACTTAGGGCATGTTTGAGTCAGTTTGTTCTCCCCCTCGTCTCTATAAAATGAGGTGATGAGGGAAGGTCTTGTACTTCATTATTTCAATAATAATCATTCGGTTAGGGTTATTATCTTGTGCATGGTTTTTACTTTTTTTGTTAAACGTATTAGCTGTTATTATTGTGTGTCGTGTTCTTCTTCAAGGTCAAAGTTCCGTGCTAGTAACCGGGTTGTTGGTCATGAATACCAACAAGTGGTATCAGAGCTTTGGTTGGCAATCGTCTGGTTATCTAGGATCGATTAAGAAGGTGATTCAGTTGGTTTGTAAGGAGCAGATTCGTGTTTCTGTTTGGGCTACCAGATTCAACTACATCAAGAAGGAGCAGCATAGGGTTTGACAGTAAAGGGTTCTTTGAAGTTCATTTCTCGGGTTTTTGGTTTATCGAGGTTATCGTTTTATCGACATTGAAGGGTTCTTCAAAGGTTCTTGGATTTTCGAATTATCAATCTTATCGACACGTTATAAAGAAAATTCAAGGTTTCATTCGGTTTTCAGTTTATTGAATATCGACGATTCTGTGTTTTCTTTTTCTTTGTCGTCCAAATACAGTGGAAGAAGAAAGACAAGTTACTTTAAATTATTTTATAATACTATTAGTGGTGAGAAACTACAAGCTCATATAGTGATATAGTATTGTTATTCAATAATAATATAAGGGTATTATATATTATTATTGTTGGAAAATAATAATAAGGTATTATATGATTATTATTATTTAGTAAAGGATTATATAATTTGAAGGGTTTTTTGCACACAAACATACACTTAATATGATATTCATAAGATTCTTGATATAAGATGTCAAGAAGAAGATGTAGACATATCTGATGATGCAAAGGTTTTGTTGACAAAAATTAGATTCGAAACATCTATGAGATACGCCATAAACTTGATTACATCAGCTGCATGTTGACCATTTAAAGCATATATTCTGAGGTGCTTAATCTCCTAAAGATACTTTGAAGTGCATTGGAGTCAAGTATGCATCATGGCTCTATTTCATGAAAATTTCTATCATAATACTCGTTCTCGTTTTGAAACATATCATTTGCTTCCGCTATAACTTTGAATATTTTTACTCTATGTCAAACCTTATTTCTTTTAAATTAATCTCAATCACGTATTATTTTCAAAACGTCTATTTAGTGGTCATTCTCTTGTATCTTATGCTTGTGTATTATGAAGTCACGCCCTCAGTTACCGTTTCACTGCGACACATTTTGGGAGGGTGTGACAGATAGTGAAACTTAGAATTAGCAAAATAAGCGGGTACATGTTATAATGGTTTGGGTCAAAACAAGTAATATTAGCCCCTTATGTCCCATTTGACCTGTTTAGCTATACCTTCTCTCATAAATTAAGATAAATCATAACTCAAGTTGCCCATACTTTTTAGTAGACAAGTTTACACCTTTAACTAGATCCATAATTTCCGATGGTGCAGAGTTGGGTAGTATGGAACTTAATCTCATGAAATAGTCAAGATAAGATGTAACTCTATTCACTCGACTTAAAATAGACATTTAAGTTGACATTTAAGTTATTTTAAGTCAAGTGAATATAGTTACAACTTATCTTGACTATTTCATGAGATTAAGTTCCGTACTACCCAACTATGCACCATCAGAAATTACTCATCTAGTTAAAGGTGTAAACTTGTCTACTAAAAAGTATGGGCAACTTGAGTTATGCTTTATCTCAATTTACGAGAGAAGGTATAGCTAAACAGGTCAAATGGGTGATAAGGGGCTAATATTACTTGTTTTGACCCAAAACATTATAACCTGTTCTCGCCCTTTTTCCCAATTCTAAGTTTCACTATCTGTCACACCCCTCAAAATGTGTCGTAGCGGAACGGTAACATGGGGCATGACTTCATAATACATAAGCACAAGATACAAGAAAATGACCACTAAATATACGTTGAAAATAATTGACTTATCAAATACTCCAGTCTCATCCCTAGCCGACATTACTACATTTCCTTACCATCTCAAACCCAGCAGACATTACATTTCCTTAATTTATTTCAATCAAATTTACATATTTACTAATTAATACTAGTGAATGCTAAAAAAATATGTAAAACTGTGATTATAGGGGGTGGTTTGATCCATTTAAATATGGAACTAACCCTTCCATAAATATATAAATATGTAAACTATAAGGTTTGAGTGGAATGCTAAAGAGTAACTTGAACATGCAAAGTCGTAGTAATGCTCGGAGATCACATCACATGAGTGATGAGCGATTGAACAGATACAAATCTTGACATCTGTCAGTGCTCTATGATATTTTCTTTGCTTCACTACATGTAGATATGTAAAGAGAAAAGAAAACATAATGTAAGTTGATATGTGTGCATCTTGTTAATATAGGGTAAACATACCAATCTTTCATTTTATAGTTATTAGTCGAAATTTGCGTCTGTTTGAAATTATCCACTCGGATTTGTGGACATCCTCTCTCCGAGTGAAAGTGGATTTAAATACTATGTTGTTTTTTGGACCATTTTTCTCATTATGTTTGGGTATATCCCTTGTTTAAAAACTCTAATTTGTTTGATAGTTTTCTTGCTTTTCGTGCTTATGTCAATCAACTCGATATAAAGGCTTTGCAATGTGACCATGGGGTTGAGTATGATAATACCCGCTTCCACACACTTTTTCACCAACGTGGCATATAATTTCGGTTTTCTTGTCTCAAGACTTCTCAACAAAATGGGAAGTCCGAACGTACATTACGTACTCTTAATAACATAACTGGTACCCTCCTTTTTCAAGCACACATACCTCGCTCGTATTGGGTCGAAGCACTTAACATGGTGGCTCATCTTTTAAATATACTTCCCACCACTGCCATTAATAATGAAATACCATTTACCAAGCTTTATAATAAACAACCCACCTATGATCATTTACGTGTATTTAGGTGCTTTTGTTATCCTCAAATATACATTGATCATAAGCTTCAACCTCGATCAAATGCATGTGTTTTTCTTGGATACCCCACCTTGCATCGTGGTTATCGTTGCCTTGACTTGTCAACCAATAAAATCATTATTTCCCGACATGTTAATTTTGATGATGAGGCATTTCCTTTCGGTTCAATAACCCCAACTACACCACCAAATTATGATTTTATGTTTACTAATTTTTTACGTAACTCGCAACCGGTTCACATACCCAACTTTCATGGCCCACCACCCAAACCTAGTACCCCGACACAACAACAGCCGAATTCACCGACCCAATCCATCGTCTCACCTTCTCATATAGCCGCCCAACAATCTTCGACCAAACCACTTTTGGCCCAGTCCACACCTCCATAAGCCTACCACCACCAACCGCCCACCATCGGTGGTGGGTAGTCGTGGCGGGTGGTGGGCGATGGCGGGTGGTACGTAGTGTTGGTGGGAGATGGTGGTGGTGGGCGGTTGGTGGAGGTAGGAGGTGTTGGCGGTTGTGGTTGTGGGGGGTGGTAGGTAGTGGTGGTGGTGGTAGGCGGTGGTGGTGGTGGTAGGGGTGGTAGGTGGGTGGTGATGGTGATAGGTGGGTAGTGGTGGGAGGTGATGGTGGGAAAGTTAACGTTAACGTTTTATGCTAACGACCGTTGGTCAAAAGGATGAAACGTTAAATGCTAACGATCGTTGGCAAAAAGGACCATTTGACAAATATTGGGATGATTCGTGAGAAACTTGAAAAAACTGAAGGTGTCTTTGTTTGCAAACCACAAGGACGAAGTTTGTAAAAAACTAAAGATAAATTTATAAAAGAATTCACAAATTATTACAAGCATACGTACATATAGAGATCGAGCTTGTTGTTGTTGATGATCAATGGCCATTGGAGAGTCACTCAAAATCTGAATTTTGAGCTGATTCATTACACAAATACTCTACTTCTGTTCTATTATGCATATACACACATATTTGCTATAGAAAGTGGTTGTGTTGCAAGAATTGTTGTGCTAAGTTGTAAAAATGAGGAATTATGGTAAATCAATAATGTAATGTGAGGTAGATAAAGAAACTCTTGATGAAAAAGTGTGTTTGGTGTATTTGGAGAAAAGAAGTGTCTGATATATAAGGATAATAAATGAGAGAGGCTCTCTTTTACACAATGGATCTTAGTGTTTCTTTAAGGATATATGTGTTTGTTGAATAAGTGATCCTGGCCATACATTGATGATCCGAGTGAAAGGAATAAATGGTCAAGATTCAATACCAAATGTTGATCCTTGTGACTAGTACTATATAGTAGTATACATAAGAAAAATGGAGAGAAACATGTGGTGATGATAGCAAATGTGGCATTTAGTGTAGTATAACTTTGTAATGATAACTATGATTATTTGACCTTTGTGACTTGACATTGTGATATTAAGATAAGCTAAAAGCAACAAAGGGGTTCGGCTCTTTCACTAGCTCTAGTTTTGACATTATGGTTCTTTGTAGCGATAGGTTAATTTTTTTGCAATCTTCTGAACTTTACATGTATTGAGTATTAATCTATGAGTTGATGTAGTTCTCTAATTTTCTTTGTAATCTCAGTTGGTCATTCTTTGATTTTGTCTCATTTCACTTTAGTTCACAATATCTATGAATTGGGCGTTGACAATATCTCATGGAATTGATAAAATTGAAAGATAGATCTATACAATATGTTTCTTTTGTCTCCCTGATTCCAAGAACACCTATATGTACTTCTTTATGAAGGATTGGACCTTCTAAATATAACATTCTTAAAAATTTTAAGACCAAAAACATTACTATAAAATGAAATTTAAAAAAGTAACATCTAAAAAATTACATTAATAGCTTGTTAAATTAATTTTCTTAAATTCGTAACAGCCCTCTAAAATAGTACATCCCATTTCAACCATCTATATCTAAATTAATACATCCCATTTCAACCATCTATAAACTTGTAACAACCCACGTCAACCATCTCGCCGGAAAATATAATCACACAGGTATCCGCCCCCGCGACGCGCGGGTACCCGGCTAGTTTCAACAAATGACACAAAGACTTCTTTCCTTGTGTACGTCTAAAAGTAAAGGTCGAAATAAAATATTCACTAGAGCAAAGAGGTGTGTGTTAAATGGTGGAGTTTGAACGATATATTAATGGGGTTTTTGGGTAGTTAAAGGTATGGTTAAAAGTACTTATAAAGGTAGGTGCGAGAAGTATAAAGAATTATGTGATACATTAAAAAGAAAGAGTACACATTTTGAGCACATCTCCACTATTTAAGTTACACAACTTATATCCACTATAATAATTTATGAAAAAGGTTAATAAAAATATTAGGAGGTTTAAGAATTTATAAAGCATAGTGAGGAACCACTTCATGCTTGTGTGACATGAATAAGTATATAATACTAAATCTCGTCATAATTAAATGCATTTGAATTATGTATAATGTTTATAAAGCTTTATGAGGGTTATACATAATGAGAATATGTTTATAAAATAAAAAACGAGTAAATTGCAATAATGGTCCTTGTGGTTTGGTCAAATTACAGATTTGATCCGTCGAATTTCAAAATTGCAAAAACAATCCGTATTTTGAAGATTTGGTTTCACTTTTGGTATTTGGTCGAACTAAAATGACTAAAATACCCCTCTGTTCTTTTACAAAAATAGTCCGTTAAGAGGGGTATTTTAGTCATTTTAGTTCCACCAATGACCAATAGTGAAACAAAACTTTCAAAATACGAATTGTTTTTGTAATTTTGAAATTTGATAGACCAAATCTGCAATTTGACATAATTTAAATTTTATCGTACATGTTCATAAAATTTCTTATAAACTAATATGCATCTAATACTTTCTATTGTGAATGTATGTAGTAGAATTTCAAATTCAACTATGTTGCGGCTAGTAACCTAATTCTTACATGTGATCAAGATCAAAGAACACATCGTGGATTGCATTACTATAGTATGTTCAGCTGTTGCGATTTAGATAGAAGCAACTTCTTTTATGAGTGAAAAGCTCTAGATGTGCGCGTTGTAAGGATTTTGGTCATGTTCAGGATGCGTGTCCTAAGAATATTGACTCGAATGTGGTGAAGAACATGAAGAAGCCTACCCAAACTCCTAGAGGTGTTCCGGTTTGTCCTAAAGTTGGTTTAAAACAGTCAAACAAGTGTATAGACAGGTTTCTAAAAAGAGCATGTCAACACTAGCGGTAATACGAATAAAGATGCGGAGCCTATAATAGATTTTAGTAATTCAAACTCATTTGATGTGCTTAATTCGATTGAAAATGATGTTGATTTGGGTAAAAATTTAGGACTTAAAATGTAGGTTAGTTAAAAAGGCAAATTCGTGTAGTCCTTGTTCTGGGATATGAAATCTATTAGTTAATACTAAGTAATACTCTATGGTTGAAAAAATTGATAAAAAGGGAGAGATTATCTATTGTAAGGGAAGGTTACCCTTGTAGATGATGACGGTAAACCTTTAAAAAAGGTTGATTCTTTGGGTGATCATGATAGTGAGGAAGAAGTTGCATCTGTTGATAATGACATGGAAAATTTTCTAGATACAAAGAAGGATGGGTATAGGTGTAATAATTAGTCTGTTAGAAACAATGGAAAGTATCTTATGGTTGAATAGTGACTTAGATTTTGACCCATCCGACGATGTATGTATGTACAAGGCCAGGATATTCCTGACTAAGAATTCAAGATATATGCGAAATTTTCGATACATATCACAGTTCCGTGGTCAATAAAAAGAAATTTTTGTTTTATTCTTGTTCTTTTTTAGTAACTATGTCACTTTGTGTACCTTCCTTTTTAAAGAATTAGTTTTGCTATGTAAAACGGGCGGAAGTATGGGAGACCATTCCCTCATCCTTTGTAGCTTAACTATTGTTGGAGTAATATAAAATATTCCATTTACTGTATGTTTTTATTAGTATGATTGTAGTGTTGTCTATTTAATTTACTGTGTGAAATGTTTTTTGGGGTATGCGAAATTAATGTAGTAGTCCGGGGGATTGAAAGAGATGATAATGACCGGTGAGATTTCTTGCTCATTGTTTATATTGTGATACGTATGATTTACAATTTGTGATCGTTGGATGTTTTTTTGTGCCTAGTGTGGATCGGTATGGACAATGACATCATTGTTAAGGTGAAATTACTATCAACTAAGAGATTAACTTTTTTTTTTGTAACCATGGTCTTAACCGACTTTTTGGCAACACTTAAAACGCAAACCCACCAACCAAAAACCACAATTAAACTAGGTAAAAGCCAATCCATCAAAGAGATATGAAATGTGAATAAATTGATAAAGGCATTTAAATTTTGAGAAAAGTTCGATTATCGTACATTTTTCTTTTTTGAATTCCCATGTTGATTAGTAAACAAAATTCATTTCTAAAAAACTATGGTTTTTGCTAAGGACTTGCCGCGATCCTTGGCCCAACACATTAAAGTCTGTTCGAAAGTGATAGGGTATTGATGATACACGCTAATGTTTGTATCGACAAATATGGTCTTATGTAATTCTGTTTAAGAGAAAAATAAGAAGTTGTTAAGTAATTTTTCGTGGTATAAAAATACGCTCAGTAAGATATATGAACATGGTTTTAGGATATCATTTATTTTGGGTATGTTGTTGGATGACAAAGTTTAAGTTTGCAAAAAAGATGAGTTTTTCATTTGCTAAAATCTTTTATTGGTGCACTTACTTTTAAAAAAAATGTAAACCATAATCATTAACAAATGTATTATTCCAGTATGACAACTAAGGTCATAGTCTGCCCTCAAGGGGACCCCACTTGACATTTTAATGAGGGCCGGTTGATTGGATCCATGAGTGGATTAATCATTCGCTTAATTTCAGTATTCCCTCAATTTGCATTCATTTTCTCGTCAATTACTATTGCACAAGCTTAAGCTCTAGTCCAACAGTGTCATAATAGTCCCATATATACTTACGTAGCGTTTGGTACATCGTAATAAAAGTAGGAATGGAAAAGATTATTACAATAGAATGAGAAAATTCTGTTTGTTTACAATTACAGAATGAAATGACTCATTACATGTAATCACTCATTACATAAAAAACCATCATTTTCATTAATTAGAGGTCCTAGGTTTTTTTCCATTACGTCTTGTAATGCAATTATAATTACATAAAAGACCTTTATTAACTACTTACCAAATGTTACTCTTTATTTTAGCTTGTGTGGACGCTTAGGGGGGTTAAATGTGTTCGTGTTTTTTGTTATTTTTAGTCAAATAATATTAGATTAGGATCCTTGGGTTTGTTTGGTCTTAAGACCACACCATTTGTCTATCATTGCCTGTACCTATCTAGTGTGATGTGCTCGAGTTTGTTATTACTCCCCCTATCTCTATAAAAGGAGGTAAGGGGGAAGGTCTTGTACTTCATTATTTCAATAATAATCATTCAGTTAGGGTTATTATCTTGTGCATGGTTTCTACTTTTTTTGGTAAACATATTAGCTATTATTATTATGTGTCGTGTTCTTCTTCGAGGTCAAAGTTCCGCTCTAGTAACCAGGTTGTTGGTCGTGAATACCAACAAGTGGTATCAGAGCTTTAGTTGGAAAGCGTACAGGTTATATTAGGTAAATTATTTCGATTAAGGAAGGTGAAATTTAGTTGGTTTTGTAAGGAGACAGAAATGATTCGTGTTTCTATTTGGGGCTACCAGATTATGATCGTTTACAACTACTTCAAGAAGGAGCAGCACTAGGGTTTGCAGTAAAAGGGTGTTCTTTGAAGTTCATTTCTCGGGTTTTCTGGTTGATTTATCGAGGTTATTCGGTTTATTGACTTTTGTGAAGCGTTCTTCAAAGGTTCTTGGTATTTTATTAGTTATTCACATCTTATCGACACGTTTTAAAGAAAAATTCATGGTTTCGTTCGTTTTTTGTTTATTTGAATAATCGCGGTTTGTGTTTTTTCTTTTTCTTTGTCGTCTAAATATAATGCAAGAAGAAGGACAAGTTGCTTCAAATTATTTTATAATACTATTGGTGGTGGGAAACTACAAGCTCATATAGTGATATAGTATTGTTATTCAATAATATTATTAAGGGTTATTTAATTATTATTATTATTGGAAATTAATAATAAGGTAAAATATGTTATTATTATTTAGTATAGAGATTATATAATTTTTGAAGGGTTTTTTTGCACACAAACTTATATCGGAATATGACATTCGGCAAGATTCTTGATGTTATAGATGTAATAGGAAGATGTGGACATATCTGATGATGCAAAGGTTTTGTTGACAAAAATTAGAGTCGAAACATCCCTAAGATACGCCATAAACTTGATTACATTAGATGCATGTTGACCGTTTAAAGCATTGATTCTCAGGTGCTTAATCTCGTAAAGATACTTTAAAGTGCATTGGAGTCAAGTATGCATCATGGTTCTATTTCATGAAAATTTCTATCTTAATACTCGTTGTCGTTTTGAAACATATCATTTGCTTATGCTATAAACTTTGAAAATTTTTTAATCTATGTCAAACCGATTCTTTTAATTTAATGTATAACGTACGTTTCTATTTTTCAAAACGTCTATTTAGTGGTCGTTCTCTTGTATCTTGTGCTTGTGTATTATGAAGTCATGCCCCCGGTTAATGTTCTGTTGCAACACATTTTGGGGGTGTGTGAAGTATTAGTGAAACTTGAATTGGTAAATATGAGCGGGTACAGGTTTGTAATGGTTTGGGTCAAACAAGTAATTTAGCCTAATATGACCACATTTGACAGTTTTAGCTTATACATTCTCTCTTAAATTGAGATATGCATAAACCAAGGTTCCCAATAATTTTTAGTAGAGCTCAAGATTAACCTTTAACTAGATTCCATATTTCCAATTGGTGCAGTGATTGGGTTTAGTACGGAACTTAATCTCATGGAATACTCAAGGAGAAGTTGTAACTTTATTCACTTGACTTAAAATAACTTAAATGTCTATTTCAAGAACACCTATATGTACTTCTTTAATTCCAAGAACACCTATATGTACTTCTTTATGAAGAATTTGACCTTCTAAATATAACAGTCTTAAAAATTTTAAGACCAAAAACATTATTATAAAATGAAATTTAAAAAAGTAACATCTAAAAAATTACAATAATAGCTTGTTACAAAACACCCCCCGCAAAGTTAAACATCATAAATTTATTAATTTTCTTAAATTCGTAACAGCCCTCTAAAATAGTTACATCCATTTCAACAGATTATTTACCTAAATTAATCATCCATTTCATCCATCTATAAACTGTGTAAAACGACTTCAAACATCTGCCGAAAAATATATATCACGCGGGTATCACGTCGCCGCGACCGCGCGGGTTTACACGGCGTTAGTTTTTTAACAAATGACACAAAGGGACTTTTTGTTGTGATTACGTTCGAAAAGTAGGTCGAAATAAAATATTCCTTAGAGTAAAGAGGTTGTGTGTTGAAATGGTGGAGTTTGAGAAGTGTTATGATTAATGGGGTTTTAATGGTCGTCTAAAGGTATGGTTAAAAGTATGTTTTTATAAAGGTGGGTGTCGTGAGAAGTTATACAGAGTTATGTGATACAATTAAAAAAGAAGAGTACACATTCTTGGCACATCTCAATATTTAAGTTACGCAACTTATATCCACTAGAATAATTTATGAAAAAGGTTAATAAAAATATTGACGGACCAAATGTGCAATTTGGCCAAATATGTAATTTGGCCAAATCACAAGGACCATTTTTGCAATTCTCTCATAAAAAAATTATTAATTAATGATGCAATTCTCTTAGTATAGCTTTCCATACTACTTATAAATTGTCTACCAAGTGGCCATGCCAACCTCCTGAAGAGGGAAGAGCTTTACCTGGTTTGAGTCTATGTGGCGGTAGGTTCAAACCCTGTGGATTAGTCCGGCAATTTGTTGAAAAGCATAGTTACCAAAAAAAAGTTGTCTTGACTTTTTAATGTTTTCATGACATAATTTCAACTGTATCATACATGTTCATAAAATTTCTTATAAACTAATATGCATCGAATACTTTCTATTGCGAACGTATGTAGTAGAATTTCAAATTCAACTATGTTGTGGCTGGTAACCTAATTCTTACATGTGATCAAGATTAAAGAACACATCGTGGATTGCATTACTATAGTGTGTTCAGCTATTGCGATTCAGATGGAAGCAACTTCTTTTATGAGTGAAAACCTCCCGATGTGCGTGTTGTAAGGATTTTAGTCATGTTCAGGATGGGTGTCCTAAGAATATTGACTCGGATGTAGTGAAAAACATGAAGAAGCCTAGCCAAACTCCTAGAAGTGTTCTGGTTAGTCCTTAAGTGGGTTTAAACCAGTCAAACAAGTGTATAGACAGGTTTCTAAAAAGAACATGTCAACACTAGCGGTAATACGAATAAAGATGCGGAGCCTATAA